>JAHLWZ010000308.1:0-17447 GCA_020536535.1 Pelomyxa schiedti | reverse complement strand
TTACAGGATGAGCGAAATACTGCCCGGAAGTTGTGCGATGGTCGTGCTGCTGGTGCTGTTGTTGTTGCGATGATGGTGGTAATAATAATGATACACCTCCTCTATCTGCCTGGATTCTATTAATACTAGTACAACTACTACTACAACTACAACTACTAGTGCCATTTGCCGCCCAACCCCCGCCGCCGCCCACGCAGCCACACTCGCACTCGCACTCGCACTCGCAACCACAGCCGCAGCCACAGCCGCAGCCACTAATCGTCGATGTTGCCAACATCGTGGCCCGTCGTGGTGGTTCCGCATCAGCTCCTCCTACCATGGCACTGCCGCCAAGGGCGCCCCCGTTCCCGGCCGTGCCCGTGCCGGTGCCCGTGCCGGTGCCGGTGCCAGTACCAGTGCCGGTGGCGGTGGCGGTGGCGTCGTGGCGGTATATCTCCCTCTGTCGGTCCTGCATCAGCAGCTCGGTCCACGCCAGCATCGCCCCTCCTCCCTCTGCTGCCCCCCCAGTGTGGCCCTGTGCGGCCGTCGTGGGCTGGCCGTGGTGGATGCCGCCCCCCCCGCGCCGCGATGCTGGCTGCTGCCACTGCTGGTGTTGCTTCTGCTGCTGCTCTTCCCGTTCCCGCTCCGGCGGCTGGTCGCTGTTGCTGCTGGCCGTGGTGGTGGCGACGGTGTTCCCGTCGGGCACGATGCGCCCGCTGCCGCTGCTGCTGTTGGTTGTAGTGGTGGTGGTGGGGCCCCTGTCGCTGTGCGTCTCGGCATCGCACTCGGTTGTGTTTGTGGTGGCGGTGCTAGCCCGGTCGTCTAAGGAGGCGCTGGCGGCGGGCCGCAGCTCGTGGGTTGGTGCTGGTTGTGGCTGTGGCGCGTCGCGTGGCGGGTTGTCGACGGTGTGGTTGTGGTGGTGGAAGGTTGCCGCGGTGACTTCGGTGGGACTGCTGCTGCCGACGTGGCCGTGCCCCTCCGTAGTCATCACGCTAGATCGTACTTTGAATGAAAGGTAGGTTGATGAAAGAAGCCGGAACTTAGGTACTGAGCCCATAATGGCGGGACTGAAAATGGATTTTTGGATTTTAGCAACATCCTGGGGATCATGCATGCAGCTTCAGTGGCTGTGCCGATTCGGTCGAATGGAGCCGCACCCCTAACAGCATAAGCCTTTCTGACTTCTCATTCAACAAGCTCAATATCTGGCAGGAGAGGGGCTCAGTACGACTGAACAGGCACGGCAGGAAGCTCATTTTTACAAGGTGGAAATATTTCCACATTGTCATACGGCAGTAACAAAAAAATCTTTTTTTTTGATTGTTGCAGGCAGATCGTGGGGTGAGTGTGCTTCTTCACTTCAGAAACAATGGGAGTTGGATTGAGGAGGGGCAGGTTCAGCAGAGACAGGGGGTGATGGCGAGCGTGGGTGAATGATTTCCGTTACAAGCCTCATGAAGGCTGCATCCACGTTGGTTGATTCCTTGGCTGAGCACTCCCTGCGTTGTTGTGGTGGTGATGTGTTTTGAGAAGCCAAATATAATTAAGTCAATTAAAGTAAAGCGAACTAGGGGCTTGGTCTGATACATGAAAGATATGTGGAACTCATCAGCCAACTTGTTTGCGGTATCTGCTGCAACAACTCGGTTCTCTTCACGGTCGCACTGCAGAAATGTGTGAATAAAATATTGAATGTTTGAGGGTACTTTGTTTCCAATCAGTATTAGCTGGGCCCCTGGTGTCTCCCGTTGGCACTCCTCTATCCAGGCCCGGATACTTTCAAAACTGGATTTCGTAGTAATGTCACTGACAACCGGTTAAACAAGTGGTAAGTGGTAGCTTTTCTTACATACAACACAATAATGACTCCGTCTGAGTTCCTCAAATCTAAATTCACCTGTTTATTTGTTGCCAAAGGAAAAGGAATATACAGGAAGGAGCCAGAGCTCGAAACCTGTTGCTTTATGAAGAAGAGGTGAGAAATAACGGCTATACCTCTCTTCACCAGCTGTATCCCACTATAACCGGCTATTAGGCGAGTTCCAATAATGAAGGTTGCTTACCACTCGAAGTTTTAGAGTAGTGGCCTCAACTCTGATCGTTCGTTGCTTCTACAATGGTAACATTAAAACCAACTCAATGAGAGAACGGAAATGGAGGGCAAGCACACAAAAGAAGCACCAATAACAGCATTGGGTGTAATGGAAAAGGTGTCATCCTTGAAAAGCGAAGTAAGTATTGAAACCCAACAATAGTACCAATATTACTATATCGATAAATACCGTAAACCTGGCCACCAATGAAGCTGAATCGTAAGCGTTAAACTGTGAAAAGAAGAAGAAAGTTCAGAACATACTTTTGCCAACATTTGCGTCTCCAATAATAATCAACTTGAGCGCTTTATCACTATTGTCCCTTAAAACACTAAAACGCGAGGGCGTTACTTACTAGTCCTCATCGTCCATTCTCTAGATGGTAAAAAAAAAAACCGAAGTCAAAACTGTTCGCCTTCATCTGTGTACACTGTGTATAAAAAACCGGACGTTTGGAAGTGCGTTGATTTATTATAATTGATTGGAGAGAACAAAATCGTTGTGGTAGTGACGGGAGGGTTGGTTGTGTGCCGGTGCTCTTCGGGATAATGGGATGTATGCATCTGGGGGTGATTAGGACTTAGGATTAGGGGGGTGACTCAAAGAGGGCAGTGATGTCGGGTGTTGATGATGATGTTTGTGATGTGGAGGATTGTTTGACATAGGCTGGCAGTGGCAAGCTCAGAAGCTGTGGCTTCTTGCGTTGCTGTTCATATGAATGCTCCGTTAACGGAAAGAATTGTGAGTAGCGGTAATATTACCGGGAGGAGGGTCCTCATTACAGCTAGAACGGGGTTTGTCTTTGGGGCGGTTTTTAACTTGGTCCAGAATTCCTGTGCTTAGTTACTTTGCGCACAACCGAGGTGGTATTTGATTGATTGGGTGTTGCGCGTATAAGGCGGTCTGTGGTTGGTAATGCGGAAGGAAGGAATTACCGGGTTGAATTCTGGAATTGCGGCCACAGCTGGGTGTGTTGGGCCCAGGCATGTGATGATATGTTGTACAATTACTGCTAATTCTTTGAGATGGTCTTGGGAAAACTCCAGGTTCGAAGGCGATCTGACCGATCTGAAGATCACTTCAAGAAGTGCGCTCATCATAGCCGCACCTCCCGGCATTTCTGTATTTCAAACTCAGGTTGAAATAATACGGAAGGAAATGAATACCGGGAAGAAGTGTGTAAACTTTCTGTGCTAAAAGTAAACATGTGCAGAGTGAAGAAGTGTCCGGGAACCCCAGTCCCTCTACAATCGACGCAATGATGTGCGTATGAACTTCCTACAATAATGAGATAAAGAAAGACAACGGGTTCTAGCTTAACTGGGCACTTCAGCACAAAATCACTACGCTCTTTGAAGAGGTCTTTCTTTTCTATATTCGAATAAGCAAAAATACGGAAAGGTGCAGGGATATTGGCACCTGTGGGTGAGACCAAATTTCTTAGCAATGAGAAATATTCTTGGGTTAAATCGCGTAATGCCTTAATACGTAAGAAGGACTAGAATGAATTTGGGCAGTTACCTTGTCTTCTATTATTTCCTCTTGCATTGTAGCTTGGCTGGAATCCATGTAAGAATGATAAAGGATAAGAACAAAAGACCTGTTTGATGGAGAAGTCGGTGTGCCTGCATCCGTTTGTGAATTGGCAATGTGAATTCTCCATGTATTTCGCAGTTTGGCCAAAATTGAACTTAACACTTGGGGAAATATGGTTTGCAGAATAGAACTGAATTCTGAAGGCCTACAAGCGTTGACCAGAGGCTGGATAAATGCCCCTTTTTCAGTTAGTTGCAGTAAGATTTCTGTAGAAGTATACGAATTAATCTCATCAAGTGACGAAGATTGGCATGTTCAAGGTTAGACAAAAAAGATCCCTAGTGTACGTTAGTGCGAGCATAAAAAAAAAGAATGTTTCACTTGAAGCATCTGAGGCAGTCCAGGAATTGCAAAGAACGATTGTGGGCGCTTCATAGCCGCAATTCCGCCAATAATGTACCTAAGAGAAATAAGTTCTATACCAGTCAAAAACGGGATACCCACGCATTTTCTCTGAGGTGTTCTAAGTTCAAGAGAAGGTTTTCGAGTGGCGATGAAGGCTTCTTGGCGTTTACACCTTGTTTATGTCAAGACTTACACTTAGAGAGCATGGTTACAGCTCACCCATAAGAGAATTTACAACAGAATCTGGGGTCTTGTACAATAGTGGTGGCAATGAAGCCATAAGAGAAGGATTCCACATGCTGTGAAGGGTTTGTACCATCACAAACAAATTGCCCATCACGCGCCCAATTTGAGGTGCAAGAACCCACTGGAGGGAAAGTTTTATTATTAAGGTATTAAAGAAACAAATGGGAGTGCAGTACCTCTCCACCTGTTACATTGCAGCGGCGCCATACATGCAGGATAGTCGCAAGTGAAAGGAACAACTTCTTCTAAAAAAAAAAAAGGTTGCAAAGAAATTGAGCATAACTGGAAAATACCCTGCATTGATAGGAACCAGGGTCCAGTGTCCCCATCCCGGAGAATGATGTGACGTAGTTTACAAGTGTCTGTATTCCTGAAACAACTGAGGTTATTTCGGGATTGCACCAATCCTGAAGAGCACTGTCCAGTATTCGGTCAAGAAACGATAATTGCTCGCCCACAGGCATGGTATTGCTAAATAATGAACACAATTGTTTTAGAAAACAAGAGGTAACCTAAGGGCTGACAAAGCCTCGAACAGTGATATCCGTTCTGAGTCTAACAGATTTTGGGATAGTAACTGCTGGCTGAGTTGAATCAACTCAGTCAGATATTTCTGAAGGCTGTGTGAGTAAAAACAGAGGCACACCTACACATACTGAAAGTGTCTGGGGTATCGCTAGTGCTAACCTTAACAACACCAATAAGGCACGGCGTCTGAGTTGGTAAGTTGGTGTGGAAATTGTTCGCACATCAGATTCCCCAGTGTTGAAAAATTGAGCGGTACTAAATATCTACTCCATTAGGAGGAAGAAATACTACAATAAAACTATACTTTCTGAAGGAGCTGGGGGAGGGCTTCGGGGTGAGTGGAAAACCAAAAGCATAATGCCTCCAGGTTCGTTCTGGCGAAAGGGTAAGTAATAAGTCTGACGACACTCAGAATACAATATTAATGTCTGGAACTCTGGATGCTTTTTGTTTGTTAGTTTTAGTGGTTGTTCAATTTCGGTTTAATATCCATTACTTAATTTTGTTTGTGATGGAAGCTACATGCTTTCAGCTGGCGTGAAGTACCTTATTTTGATATGTGAACAGAAGTGTAGCTGCGTGTGTGGCAATAGCGTCAATTGTAGTAGATATCGCTGGGTGGTGCTGCATACTGTGAAACATGTGAAAAAGGTAGGAATATTACTTTTGTGGTGAAATACTCGGCTAAGGCAGAGCATGAACAAGAAAAAATATTTGTGGCTGTATCAGCATCACTCAATTGATTTTGCAGCATTGAAATATCTTCTCACAAATGTCACTAGACATAACGAAAACATGGACTGACCTGCTCCTGTATTGTGTGACGTAGACAGCGCCTTCTGCAACTGGCTAACGGAAAATTGGAGCATTTCTTGAGGCTTACATTTGGTTTGAGAGAGTCAAAACTGATACTATCACAACCTTTACAATTGTTGCTTGTCGTAAAAGGTCAAGGACTTTTGCCCGATAAACCATAAAGAATTCGTGGAAGTCGCCTTCTGCATCAAAATCTGCCTCAACGAATACCTTCTGCGGACCACTAGTGGCAAAGGTAATGTGTCTAGAAATACTCAGTATGGAGGTTTGGTATTATTCACATTTACTGTATTTTTGCAAGACATATTGTCAGAAGTTGCTCCCAAACGTTTGGTAAGACTGACTGTAAGATGCCCTAAAACGTATTAGTTCGTGGTAAGATGTAAGCCTACGGCAACTGTCAACAGGTTGCGAGTTCGTAATAAACTACTCCAAAACTGAACAACCAAAGAGCTAACAACAGGACTTGGGTGACCAAAGAAAGCTAGCATAAGTCCACAATAACTATTTGTGTGAGGCACAATTATACACTCGCGCTCATACTCCTGAAATTGCGGAGGAATGGAAGAAGGCTCATTCTTTGTCCAAAGGGAAAGTACGGATGTTCCAACGAGATCTAGTATCTGTTTGGATGAGTGCTTAAACTTGGAACGGTTGAAAAAGTACCTGGGCGATTCTGCAAAAAAAAGAATAGCCCGACGAAGAGGGAGGCGCCCCTGAAGCTCTTGTAGCGGCGGATTTCAAAAGGTCGTAATATGGTGAACAAAGAGGTTTTGTTAGGTAGTTGGCATTGGCAGGTATGATATCAGTTGGCCTATCAACAAGTACCAGGAGATTCTCCGCTGCAGACTGTGTGCATTAAGAGGGAGAAACACTAGACAGTACAGACCATTTGTAGCTCTGAGGAGGAGAAAGTTTGGCAGAGAACATTGATAAGATCGCAGTGTTCGTTGTATTCCCTGGATGAGGTGAATGCCACTGTGAGGAAATTTTTCTTACTTTAAGCTTGCTCCCTCTGAATACGGTAATAGAGCCGAAAAAGTTGCTTTGCATATGAGGAGATTGTGTTCAGGTGGGGCAGAAGAACCCAGGCAAGGTGGCAAGTTTTCTTCGAGCAATTTCTTACTTGAAAGGCGATTACTAAAGAAAAAGAAATGCCAAAGTGTTCGTACAATAGTTGGAATATTGTTTTCCAGGTCAAAGCTGCCGGATCTGCGGCCTCTTTGGAAACTTTGTGGCAATATGATTTGATCTCCAAGAAAAGCTCTCCCAACACTTTTACAACAAGTTCTCCATATTGCGCCTTGGAGGTGTCAGATAATTCCAAACAGAATACAGCCAACATTTTCATTCAACTTGGCAAAGAGGGTCGGGAATAATTCCGGCCAGCTTGTGGGCCACTCACGGCGAGCCACTTCCACCACTAACTGCACTGCTTTTTCTTTTATATACTGGGGCTGTGATATAGACTATGGAAAAGTTCAATGAGACACAGGAGGAGAAGTAGGGGAGGAGTTCTCGGCGCACGTACAGCGAACATTGTTTGCCAAGACAAGTTCTTGAATGTCAACTTGTCTTCTGGTGACAAGGCATGCCAAGACTTCGTCGCCTTCACAGTCTGCTCCAACAAATGCAGTCCAAAGTGGTGGATAAACGGGGAATTCCCCCTTGGGTCGCCAGTGCGTGCTCCCCACGTCAACAGTCCAACAGCATACTCAGCACAGTTTGATAGCGCAGATATAGACTCACACATCTGAATAAGTGAGATTACACGTGTAAGATAAAATGAGATATGAGCGAGATACAAACAAGAATCAGTCACACAATCACACACTCACACACAATAACACAATCACGGCAACGAGAACAAACACACAAATTGCATACAGAATTTGCACTCCTCCTGGCCTGGGGGTCGGTGTTGGGGTCATGTATCTGCGCCAAGCAGTTGTATATCTGTGTGAACACGTTCCCGTCCATTGACATTGATTTATAGCAACACAGAGGGCAAAAAAGCAAAGAAAAGAGTTTGTTCTATTGGGTATTAGTGGTTGATAAGTCATAAGGCAACGACACCCAAAACAAAAAAAAAAAAAAGCACCACTAAATCCAAACCAAACAACAACAGAGAACTTGTGGGTAACAGGGGGCAATGAAAAATGAAGAGAAATAACACCTACCGCAGTGGAAGCACCGTATTATTCCTTTATTTTATTCTTTTTTTATAATCAAGATGAACCTTCGAAGAAAATGATCATGGAATCGAAGAAGAGTTCGGTGACTTAGGCTTGACAACAACCAGGACAATAATTTTTGGCATGTGGTGTGGTTCCAATTTCATCTCAATTGGAGCAATCGGGTCCTTCCAGAGCACCATACAATTCCAGGCCAGACACATGGAAGCAATAGCAACCACCGCTTGCTTGATCATTGCCTGTGCACGTGACTCTGAACTGATTGAACTTGTGAGTTGTTTTGATTGGCCATGAGGCTCTGTTTTGTGAATGGAGTGCAGTGTCATTGGTGTGGTTGGAGATCACTTCCCAATTCTGACCATCAATGGAGGCTGAGAGTGTCCAGTTTGATGGCCTGTGGCAACCAGTGTTGTAGGACAAGGAGTAGTAGTTGGGGCACAGGAGCCACTTGTTTGTGAAGATAGCCGTGAAGTATTTGTTCCTTGCATCAGAGCAGGACACATCACCAGAACCGTGTTCTGGGTGTAGAAGAGTTTGCCTCGCCCCAGGTGACTGGTCAACCTTGACCTGTTGACTATGAGTGTATTGTACGTGATACTTGGTGGGTGTTTACCAAGTTCGGTCTGGTTGTTGTTGGGTCAGAGTAGGTGGTAGAACCTTTCTCACATCCAATCCAGTAAAAAATGCCGTCCTTGTCTGTGGGACTGGACCACTTGAAGGTTTTTTTACTAAGTAACTTTACAAGAGACCGAATCTATTTGCGCAGTAAGTATGTTGTACGAAAGAGTCTGGTTACAACCTGATAAAAGTCAACTTCCATTTTCAGTTCCTCCATCGCAACTGGGTCAGAAGGTGCCAAAAACACCCCAGTTCTCAAATAGTTCAAGATTGTGTCACTGGAAAACCAGGTAGTACAAGGAAATATACAGTACTGCTAGCAGGTACATACAAGTGGGTGCTGCTTCTGTCAATGAAGTAGCCCCCATCCTCATCCTTTTCCACAGGGATACCATTCCCAGAGAACATTGTAGCCAACATGCTTGGTTCCTTTGTGAGTGTACCGCGGCTTGTTTTGAACACCCTCCTAGACAGTGTGTATTAGTATTTAGTGAAGTGACTATACCTTGGACATAATACCCGCCAACATCCAACTTTATCGTTGATGCAAAATGCACGGTGGCAATTTTGCTTTTCATTTCCTACACATACCGTTGACACAGCGACAATTTGATTTCATTTTATTCAAGAAAAAAAACCCAAACCTCGAAGGTGGACCTCTCTCTGTTCAGATCTTCGCGTTGTTTATTCAGTACGGCCATGGCCTTCTTGATGTTGGCCTGAAGTGCGGCCATGTTGTCGTCGATCTCCCTGAACATCCCATCATTTCCTTCCACCACCGATGTTGTATTCGTCAACGCAGCGGCACTTGTCGTTGTCGTACCTGACATCGCCACTTCACCAACGAACAAAAAGCGAAAAGGCTTTTCGTTTCCCTTCGTGAAATGATTCCAACTTGAGTGAGCCAGTTGGGTATCAACAATAAAAAAAATCTCTTCTGAGGGAATTTTGTGTTTGATGTAAGGCTACTGAGGACCTCTGAAGTGGTGTGTGACTGCAGCGGCTTTTAGATGAACCTTTCTGGTTTCTTGGGTCGACTTTAAGGAGCGGCAACACAGTTGTGATTGTGTGACAGCCCGACTGTAACCCAATCAGAGAGCGTAAATTGGTTGCTCTTGAGAGAAGTAGCCACCCTGAAAAACAAAGTTGTGGGAAACGGGGAGGTGAATGTTTTATTATGTTGCGTGAATGAGGATGACGGACCCATAGACCTCATGACACCCGTTGCTGAAGGAGACGCAAGTACTTCCTCAACTGGAACACCTGACATACCCACCGAGTTGAAACTCTGCGTCATCATTTTCTTGTAACGATGCAGTGTTTTGCCGTCGAATGTTGGTGGGACGCGGAACGCGACGTACAACCACCACTTTTCGCGAAAAAGCAGTTTGTTGCTCTGGCATCAGGCCTCTTACCAAGGAATATGTTGTTTGCTACCCAACGACAACTTTCACCACAAGCAGAAAAACGCAAACCCCCCAGATCCACCACTTCTATTGCTAAAACACTACTGCATTCTCTCAAGAGAAACAAAACTGAGAATGGTGGGAACCAAAAACGCAACGTTGGTGAAAGTGGTGGGGGAGGAAGGAACACGGAGTTGTTCCAAGAAGCAGAGAAGTGTTGTTTTGTTGGGATTCTGCCACATTGGGTCATTGTGGAGTGCATTGGGAGGAAGTGGGTGTGTGGTGTTGAAAGGGCTGCTCTGGCCAATTTTTCACACCGGCCTGGTTATTGTTGTGAATATGGTTCCGGAACAGACTGCTATGACACAGATGTTTTCTTCAGTGTGTCTCACACTCTTGGAATCGTTCAAGGGCCATTCTCTGTTCATTTCGATTTTTACAGTTGCTTTGGGTGGATCAGGCCTGCCAAGACAGTGAGGTTAGAGTTACAGAGAGAGGGAACAGGTGGACTGTGGCAATACTCTGTTCAAGTAAAGGGATCTGATTCAAAGGCGACCCTGATTACGATTCCAAGTCATCACAAATTACCACCAATGGGAGTGTGCAACAACAAGTGGATTGTGTTCTCATCAGGAACAAAGGTTTTGGTTGTGTGGAGGGTTTTGGATGGTCCCGACGCTATGGTGCAGCAGACTGTGATGTGGGACAGCTGCCCTTGGCTGAGTGACCTGCAATCAATGGAGTTCTTTTGCTTGGATGGTGATTCCCACTTGGAACGCTCCGATCTTCTTCGCATGTTCTTATTGCAAACAAGGGGCACAGCCCTCTTCCTTTGTTTACTTCAAATCGACTTGAGCACTTTGGGGCAGGAGGATGGTGTCATCACACACCCAGAATTCGTTGTTGAATGCAACTTATCTCAGCTGGGGCTGTCCTCTGACAATTTGTGCAGGCCACTTATCAACAGGAGCGCGCATGAGAGGCAGTACTACATGCCCTTCACAACAAAGAAAGAGCAAAGCCTGTTGGAGTTGAGTACAGGTGCTACTTTCACTTGGCTCGAGGACAGCACTGGACTGGAAGTGAATGCCGTTGACGAGTCGCACATCAGCACAACAACAAGTGATCACTCCTCAACCTCCGTGTTTGCCCTGTCCTCTCTTTGTGATCCCAGTTTGTATTGCTCCACACCAACCGAGAAGGCCCACAACCACAACCACAACCACCGCCATCACCACCACTCTCACCATCACCACAGTGATAAAGTCAGCAACAACTTCCACAGGATTCGGAAGCTGATTCCAGGCCTCCAAATACACCACCCTCCGAACACACTGTCAGTGGTTGCAGGCTGTGGCATGTTGGTGAGCAGCTTTCTCACTGTGACACCAGCAGAACTCAGATGCCAGAAAAGAGTGTTCTCTCACACACATTCAGCATCATCAACTGCCAGGTTCGGGTCCCCCTTCATCACGGAACCCCTCAAAAAAATCACGACCGTTCACACGTTTGTGGATGCACTCACAGGAGCACAATTGTTCACCATGTCACTCCCAGAGGGACTCCTGCCCCAGTCCATCACTCCTTCCCCTTGCAAGACTCCACGATTATGAGTGGTTCCAAGAATCATTGTTGCTCAGACAACCCAAAGGTGACAATAATTTTAAATTTTTGGCTCCAGTTTCTTCTCTGATTGCAAAAATTTTGTGTTTTGTGTTAGTGGTGAGTGACTCCAGTGGCTTTTAGATGAAGCTTTCTGGTTTCTTGGGTCCACTTTAAGGAGCGGCAACACAGTTGTGATTGTGTGACAGCCCGACTGTAACCCAATCAGAGAGAAGAAATTGGTTGCCTTGAGAGAAGAAGCCACCCACAACTTTGTTTTTCAGGGTGGAAACGGGAAAAACTTGGTTTCAGAGCGAACAGGAAGTGCACAAAGGGGAACCCTGTTTGCCTCAAGGATTGTGTTGGACAAAGAAAAAGGATCTGGATTGGAGTGAATTATTGGGACACAAGAAAGGTGAAAACCTGTTGAACGCAGAGCAGAGCTCACATGTTTCGAGTGCCTGGCTGGATAACTAATAATTGCCAGGTCTCAGGGGTCTCCCTGTATGCGAGGGCAAAAACACAACATGGTTTTCAAATGTAAGAACTCGAAAAAGAAAAAAAACAGAGAAGATACAGCAGTTCCAGCTTCGTACATTAAAGTTTGACTGAGTTGCTGCATGTATGGGCCCTGTGTTGGGGTGAGGAGAGCTGTTTCTTCTCTCATCATTTTCAGACAAATTATTGTTGGTGGTTTTCTGTGTTGTGAAGTAGATTATCCAGAAATGGCTCCAGTAATCTGTGTGGTGTTGTTTCAAAGTAACATTGGCCGGTAATGGATACTGCACTGAAGACGATGCCCGAGATTATTGATGAGTGTAAGAGCGCAATAATTTGATTCTTACCTTGAGGAAGAACAATGGACTTCACTTGATGCAGCATCAAGAAATTCTGTATGAGATCGAGTGAAAACTTCTTGTGAGATGCTGAAAGATGCACTCGAACATAAAAAGCACATCCACTATGTCGCCGCTGCCCGCTGCCTGGGTTTTTTAATTTAAAAATTTGTTGTGTACGCTTTGGTGCAACAAGCGAGGAGGGGTAGGCTCAATAATTCAAAACCACCACGAGTGTGTTGCTACTGTACTTTTGGACGTAGTGGTTGCCTCGTTTTGGCACAACCACGGCACCAAAACTCAGGTTTGATTGGTTTCTTGGAAAAAAATCTTCCAATCATTTGTTTCCTTCTCAGCTTGATGCGTTGTTTCCCCTTTACACTTGGTACGAAGGCAAGTACCACCTCCCAGGGCATGGATCTCGTCTGATTATTTCTGACTCCCATCATTTTTTCTTCTGTGTACAAAATGAAGAAGGGTTTCACCGTTGAATGTTGGTGGGACGCGGAACGCGACGTACAACCACCACTTTTCGCGAAAAAGCAGTTTGTTGCTCTCGCATCAGGCCTCTTACCAAGGAATATGTTCCGGCTACTTTCACCAAAAGCGGAAAAACGCAAACTGCCCAAATCCACCACTTCTTTTGCAAACACTGTACCGCATTCTCTCAAGAGAAACGAAGTTGAGAATGGTGGGAACCAAAAACGCAACGTTGGTGAAAGTGGTGGGGGAGGAAGGAACACGGAGTTGTTCCAAGAAGCAGAGAAGTGTTGTTTTGTTGGGATTCTGCCACATTGGGTCATTGTGGAGTGCATTGGGAGGAAGTGGGTGTGTGGTGTTGAAAGGGCTGCTCTGGCCAATTTTTCACACCAGCCTGGTGCCTGCTGTAAATATGGTTCAGGAAGGACCTGTTGTGACACATATGTTTTCTTCAGTGTGTCTCACACTCTTGGAATCGTTCAAGGGCCATTCTCTGTTTTCTTTGTTGGTTACACCTGCTTTGGGTGGATCAGGCCTGCCAAGATAGTGATGTTAAAGTTACATGTAGACGGAACAGGTGGACTGTGGCAATACTCTGTTCAAGTAAAGGGATCTGATTCAAAGGCGAGCCTGATTACGATTCCAAGTCATCACAAATTACCACCAATGGGAGTGTGCAACAACAAGTGGATTGTGTTCTCATCAGGAACAAAGGTTTTGGTTGTGTGGAGGGTTTTGGATGGTCCTGATGCTGTGGTGCAGCAGACTGTGATGTGGGACAGCTGCACTTGGCTGAGTGACCTGCAGTCGATGGAGTTCTTTTGCCTGGATGGTGATTCCCACTTGGAACGCTCTGATCTTCTTCACATGTTCTTATTGCAAACAAGGGGCACAGCCCTCTTCCTTTGTTTACTTCAAATCGACTTGAGCACTTTGGGGCAGGAGGATGGTGTCATCACACACCCAGAATTCGTCGTTGAATGCAATTTATCTCAGCTGGGGCTGTCATCTGACAATTTGTGCAGGCCACTTATCAACAGGAGCGCGCATGAGAGCCAGTACTACATGCCCTTCACAACAAAGAAAGAGCAAAGCCTGTTGGAGTTGAGTACAGGTGCTACTTTCACTTGGCTCGAGGACAGCACTGGACTGGAAGTGAATGCAGTTGACGAGTCGCACATCAGCACAACAACAAGTGACCACTCCTCAACCTCCGTGTTTGCCCTGTCATCTCTTTGTGATCCCAGTTTGTATTGCTCTACACCAACCGAGAAGGCCCACAACCACAACCACAACCACAACCATCATCACCACCACTCTCACCATCACCACAGTGATAAAGTCAGCAACAACTTCCACAGGATTCGGAAGCTGATTCCAGGCCTCCAAATACACCACCCTCCGAACACACTGTCAGTGGTTGCAGGCTGTGGAATGGTGGTGAGCAGCTTTCTCACTGTGACACCAGCAGAACTCAGATGCCAGAAAAGAGTGTTCTCTCACACACATTCAGCATCATCAACTGCCAGGTTTGGGTCCCCCTTCAGCACAGAACCCCTCAAAAAAATCACGACCGTTCACACGTTTGTGGATGCACTCACAGGAGCACAATTGTTCACCCTGTCACTCCCAAGGGGACTCCTGCCCCAGTCCATCGCTCCTTCCCCTCACACTTTTTGATGAGAGCGGAACGCTGTAATTTTCGTTCATGGCTCTGGATCAGCTGATTTTTTTGTTCACCCAATTGAGCCATCCCAACACAAACCCAAATCACGAAGTTCAAGAACTCATTTCAGCTTGCTGGACAATAGACTCGCTCCATCAGTCATCACCCCATAAGTTGGAATCAGGAGAACCCGTTCGTAAAACAGCCAATTGGGTGTGGAAACCAAAAACAATCACCAGAAGTAGATTTTGTAGCCTCTTATTTTAATTTATTGAGTGGGTTTCCTTGTTTGAAGTACACTTTCGAAAGGGGGCAATAAGCAAATACTTGTACAAAGCAAATACACTGATGCCTTGGTGATCGTTGGTATTTACTACGTACCAGATAGACAAATATATTTTTCCCTCAAGGGGAAAACTAAGCTTTGAATAGGCAAGCTTTCAATCAAGGAAGTTGAAGTGCTGTAGCATTACCGGTAAGAGAGGAATAGCAAAAGATATGGCGTTCATACCACTCTAACTAGGTACTTCATTCTTACCTTTTGTTGGGTAAATGAAAACCGGTGGGAAAAATAAGTGGAACACACCTGGCTGACTTGGTAGACAACATATTCATCATAAAGCAAATCGCTATCAGGAATACCGCTTTGCTTGGGTGTTCCAAGTGGAATCACGGACCCATTGGGTCTGTAAAACAGTGAGAAACCAGGAGGAAGATTTAATTTAAATTAAATTAATGAAATGGGAATTACAATGTATGGTTTCCGGCTGCATCAATGCACGTTGTGCCTTGGCCCTTGGTTGAGTGGCAACCAAGGTTGTTCACCATGTCCCATGTTATGTCTTCATCAGCCTCAGTCAGGCAGTATGAATCACCCAGTGCTACTTCACAAATAAGTCCCAGACCCTGCTGTAGTTTAAACTGATTGCAAAATGCAATGGAAGGATACTGTAGGCTTGTGCTTTGAGGCATGGCTATGTAATTTTAGTAGGTGTAAAAACGCTAAGTGAACTACCAATAATTTAGAGACTTGGACGCCATATCAGCAAAATACAACCCTTAGAGCGATTTAAAAAGATAAAACTACCCGCCAAGCAAACACACCTTTCCCAAACATGTAGCCTGTCTTGGGAGCCTCAGGAGGGGCGATTCGGAGCCCCTGAGAAATAATACCCACAAAATTTGTAAGTCGCGAGCCATGCCACAATAGCTTTCTGTTGTGAAGAGTACCCCACATCTGCTCATATTGGGCTTCGACGCTCCTGCGACACGTTAAAAAATTGGCAAAATTAATAGGGAGTACACATATACCGATTTATAGTGAATATGTCCGTTATCGTAAGAGTGTATTCAGTATGAGTTGGAGCGTGACTATTTTTGACATACCTATATAGAAGTATGAATTAACCTACCCTCAGAGAGAGCGTAATTACTGCTGAATCAAAGAAAACTCTTCCGCATCGGGATCCAGAGGCTCTATTGTGGCATGAAGGGCTTTGTATTGTAGATCAAGAACGTTTTCGCGAGCCAAGTCATCTTCTTTCACCAAAACACGCCCGGCAATTTCCATATCAGTGAGAGCCTTAGAGAAGTTAGCATGAAAGAAAGGTAAAGTGGGGATATACCTCTAGCATCTTCATCCTGCCCTTAAGCAAATCTGGTGTTGAAATTAAAACTGGAGGGCGCATCCCAAAGGCATGAGGAATTAAAGTATAAAATTGATTGGTGTAGTTCTCAAGGGCGCCTCTGGGAGGACCACTAGGTGATAATATGGCAGCCTCCAATTCCCGCAATATTTTATAACCAGCTTGAATTTGTTTCTTGGATAACCTTCCTAATAGATATTAGGGATTGCCCAGAAAGCTCAAGAAAGTTGTTGTTGTTTGTTGGTAGTACCAAGGGGCATTCGGTCTACATCAATTTCAAGTTCTCTCATCACACTGTTCATCTGTCTAATATCACAAATGGCAGTGACAAGCTCTTGTACAGAAAGGGGAAGGGTTGAGGGAGGAGGAAGGATTGGTTTAGGTGCCGACTGTTGTTGAGTGGTGTTTGACTGACTATCATCATCCTTCGGTGTGTAATCCCTTTCAACAATGTTGTACTCACCAGGACAACTGACGAAATTGTTCCTGTTGGACCATCTTTGATTTGTTTTTTCCCGGAACCTGCATTTATAGATAATAAATAATAGGTGGGAATGGCAAATGGGTCACTTACTTTTGTTCAAAAGCTTTTTCCGCTGCATCTAAATTATTTCCAAAGTCTCTTTTTGCGGAATTCCCGGCTAATCCAACTGTAAAACTAGTTACATCATGTTATTATTTCTGTGCTCTACTACCTCGCCCCCACCGTGTCCAAAGGACATATCTTGTATGTTTATCTGATTCCAGGAGTTGCATTATGTAAAATTTATTCGTGTTCATCTTCACATTTGTCTTTCTCGGGATTAGCAGGATTAGAACTAGTTGTGTTCTACCTGATTGAGTGTGACATCATAAATATCATCCCCAACTTCCAGTACATGCCACTGCATTCAGGTAAGAAGACCTCAAAACAGTGTTTATCCATACGTTTGGATCATTAGATGCGAAAATAGGGTCAAGGACAGCCGAACCCTTCTGTAGTACCTTGGCTAGCTTTGGTGGAGGAGCACTGGCTGTGGCGGCCTTTGGTGGAGGAACACTGGCTGTAGGGGAGGGTGAGGAGTAAGTTCGCGTATAGGCGGTGCTGTGACTTGGTTGTGCGCTTTGAGTGCTGATAGGTTCTCGTTTGATTGGTCGCTCTTTGGTGGGATCATCAACCCTACGTTGCACCATGTCCTCAAGATCAACGAACCTGATCCAAGGATTAATGGGCTGCTGCAGGACTTTAGGTTTATACCTCTCTGAATCAATCACAACTGTCGGGTTGTGTGTAGTGTAGGCGGCATCCAACTTTAAGGATGCAGCTGCACTATATTCTACCAATCCTTTTTCAGATTTCCAGAACCATTTCGCTAGTTTGTGTAAGTGTAGGCAGGTGGTAGTTTAAATTGAGGA
>JAHLWZ010000306.1:41918-93767 GCA_020536535.1 Pelomyxa schiedti | reverse complement strand
GTGTGTAAGTTGCTGCCTTTGTGGAGATGGAGGAGGAGGATTCTTTGCTGGCAGCACAGAGATCCCAATTAGGAGCTGTTTCTGAGCACAGTGCCACCTGATATTGCATTCCAAACCAGACAAGTAGTTCTTGTGGTTAAATTTAGGATATTTGTGAGGATGTTAATGATCTTCTTCTTTCGATTTGCTGCAACTTTGGCATAATATGAAAGAGCCATCAGGTGTGCTGCCTGTGAAAACTTTTTGATCTGATCTCCCCTCAAAGTTTGAAAAGTGATTAGCACACCTGATGCTGTTAAGAAGAATGGCAATATATGTTCTTGGTACCCAGAGTTTTTCAGCAAGAGTTTCAATCAAATCAAGACAAAGCTGAGATGAAGTTTGAGTGCATTGTGGTTGCACTTGGTTTGCAGGGTTTTTAGGGCATTGTGTCTTATTGTGCTCAAGAGAACGACAGATACTACATCGACCCTTTTGGGTACAAGAACACTTAACAGGGCTGCCTGACTTCCCCCTAATATTAAATCAATAAACAACACAACTTTCAGTCACCACTTTGTTGATGGCATCCACAGCACCGTAAGTGGTTTTTCAAAAAGAAAAAAAAAAAGAGCAGATTTCTGATAACCTCCAATCTCTGGAGGGTCAGCGCTTAGCGCACTACTCAAGAGTAGGTTGGTTGTTTGAGACTGCGCAGGTACCCATTGGATATCCAGACTGCACCCACTTCATCCAATTTGATAAAATATTTTTGAACAAGAGTAAGAGTGGAGGAGGCGGGTGTAATGAATATTATTGCCGCCTGGGGTGATTCTCAAAAAAGGGAGACTTCATGGCAGGCAATCTTCTCACATCACAATTTTCAGATCATCGGTGAATGTCGTTTGGGACAGCAGTTGCGGGCCCGTTGGCGATCGTTGTTTCGTGCCCTGTTTTGGTTTCCATTTTCTATTTCACAGGTTGACATTCGTTCCCTGTTGGTGTGCTGCACCGTTTTTCCAATATTTTTTTTTTGTTTTGTACATTCAATTGTTTTTAACCAGTCGAACGCAGTCACTTATTTTGACGGATCTTTGCTCCTCTTTGCTCAGTGGATGTTGAGTGCACCAGCACTTTATGTTGCACGCAATGTGTTGATTCCGCCGCTATTTCCTTACGATGGGATTCTCCCTGCTATTCACTATGATGGTCCTTGCGTTGCGCCGATTATCCACGCTTTTCTTTTGGCTGCCGGTTTCTTAGCTTTTGAAGCAGTTCTTCTTGTGATACTCCCAGGCAGTATCTTTGAAGGCCCTGTTACATCCACAGGTTATACACCAAAGTACAAATCAAACGGTTTCGCAGTAAGTAATCCTCTACTCAATGCTTCTTCCTTATTATTTGAGGCATTTTGCGTTACGATGATAACTTACTTGGTACTTGGCCCCTGGCTTCGCATAATATCTCCAACTCTGTTATATGATAACTGGGGACCGCTTCTTTTTGTTGTGAATGTGAGTGCTTTGGTACTATGTACAGTACTCTACTTCAAAGGTAGATACTCTCCAACAACCCCTGATTTCAGCACCACTGCCAGCCCAGTATGTACCTTTGGGACTTTGTTGTATCTTATTTGTGCAGGTATTCGATTTTTACTCTGGAGTTGAACTCTATCCTAAACTTTTTGGATTTGATATGAAGCACCTCATTGTACAGCTCTTCGACATTTAACTGAAACCCTAATTTGTTTTATTGCCAAAGATATGCCGCTTTGGAATGATGCTATGGGTCATGGCAAGTGTATCTTTTCTGTTTACACAGTTAGAATATGAAGGAACAGTGCACAATAGCATACTTGTTTCTGCGGGAATTCAAGCTGCCTACATTGGGAAATTTTTCTTTTGGGAGAAATGGTCAGTACAAATATTACTCTATCGATCTTAAATCCTCCTCACGCCAGGTACTTATGTTGCATGGATATCCAGCATGACCACTTCGGATACATGCTGTGCTGGGGGACAATGGTTTGGATGCCTTGGGTTCATTCCCTTCAGGTACCATAATTTTGACGGGGCTGCAAATTGACCCTTTTAGACCTTATTTCTAGTTAAGCACACAATCGACTTACCAGATAGTACGATCTCTTAGTTTTACATTGCATTCTCAATTCTTTTTATAGAACTTGCTGCAGCAATATTTTGTGTTGGGTTCATTGCAACCTGGGTGAACTACTTCGCAGGTTTACCACCAACTCTGCTTAAGAAGATTTCACCAACTGACAGATACTCAACGGCATTGGGTTCGACAAAATCCAGAAACGAAGATCTGGGGTAAAAAACCGCAGTTGATATGTGCTCGATATTTATCAGTTAAGATACTCGGAATGGGACAGTTGATAACCATAAATAGGATGATGGAAAGGGCCATACATCGATTCTGTTGGCCTCTGGGTGGTGGGGTGTAAGCAGGCACTTTCATTACCTCCCCGACTTGGTAAATCTCCAGTACCTGAGCCTTTCCTTACTCCCTCAGGTAAACACTTTCAGCCTCACTCTCCCGTGCCTTTTTACTCGGCTTCTGCCTTGGGTCCATTTCCTCTATTTGTTGATCTTGCTACTCCACAGGACCTCACGACAGGATGCGCGTTGCAGTGCAAAGTACTTGTAAAAACCATCAAAATTTTCCTAACGCCACTCCAGGTATGGAAAATACTGGGAGTTGTACTGCAAACAAGTACCCTACAAATTGATACCATACATTTTTTAAATAAAGTAATTACTGTTTTCTCAAGTTAGAGAAGCAGGGGGCGTTTCGTTCCTAGAAAACGCTTTCACTTTGACTTCTCCCATTGACATTACAACCGGTATAATGTCTTGAAGAGTTACAATCGGTACTTCTATGGTATGTTAGACTCACAAACATACGAAAGGTACTTTACGATTTGATAAGGTGTCAGGCAGAGTTTCCATTCCCATAGTATCTACATTGATGCTATCCAGAATTTTGTGCCTTTCTGTAAGCAGCTCCAGTGGACTGGCTAACGCCAAAACATGCTCAGTTCTCTCGAGTGTGGCCCGTGTGGATGAAATTAGTGCAGCTAGGTCTGTAATGTACTGTTGGAACTTTGGTGTGTTGGACCGTGATGTGAGCTCAGATAGTAGAAGTAGCTCCCTGTCTGTAAGTGCTTGCCGTAGTTCAGAGAATGTTTGCTGCGGTTTTGTTTTAGCCGGAATGAGGTTGCATGCACTCACGTTGTTTTGTGGAAATGGTGGTATGTACATACTTGTACGTGTGACGTGCAAGCACTGATGGCGTTCTCTGATGTACTGCAAACGTCGGATATGTTTGAGTAGGCCGACTTCATGGATACTAAATGATTCTGGGCTAGGTTGAGGCTCATATCTATTTGTTCTCTGGCTTCCAAAGCGGCTTCTTCGACGGAACACACTTGGTGATTCTTGTGGCTCCTTTTTTTTGTGTGTGTTTGTCCCTATGAGTAAAAGTACCTACGTGGAGGAGTGCGTACCCTACTGCGGAGCACATTGGACATACGAGTATCTGGTCCTGCATGCAATATAATCCTAGGTTGTGGTTCGAATGCTCCTTGCAAAGGAAGGTTCTCTTCGGAATTTGTTGTATCGGAATCTGCAAAATAGCTTTAATTGGGAATCCTTTTGCTTTGGGCTGCCTACCCTCTTGTGTTTCTGCTGTACTTTAGTTGTGTGTGAATTATTGCAGCACGAGGTGCAAAGAGAGCCGTGACAGTTGCAGCAATATACAGTGGCATCCTTGACTTTGCATTCCTCGCATGTGGATGCCACTGCTGGAGCAGGGACAATGACTGCATATGGGGATTCCATCTGAGTCTGCTGTCTATCTCCAACACTGGGAAGACTTTTATTGCCTCCACTTGCTGTTCTTGGTCGATCCGAGGAAGAGATAGTGCTTGATTGGGTTGCAGTACTACTGAGAGCAGATGCAGGTCCCGAGTTTTGTTTGGTTGATGTTGAATTAATATTTACATGTGTCGTTGGTGTGTTGAGACATCCACTGGCAGATGAAGTAGCCTGTGTAAGTGGTACGGGTGGTGCCATTTCCGAGTCCACTTCCCCCATTGCTACCGTAAGTGCATCTGTGTGCAATGAGAATTCCAAAATAAAGAATGTAACCAATGTTACACACTTGCCGCATCAATGGCATCGAGTATTATGTGATTGCTGGGGAGGCCCGCACTCCCTAGGTCAGGGCGAGGTGTGTGAGATGAACACTTTTGGCACTGAAAGTGGTACATTCCACTAGCACCTTTGCATGAAAGGTCGAGGCACTCTATTAAGTAGTTACATTCATGGAAGGGGAAAAAAAGTAGGAGACCTTGGCAAAAGGAATGACCACAAGCCAGAAGGCGAGGAATTTTGGGTATAACCTTAGTGTATGGTGCCGAACAAAGTGGACAGATGAAGTCTATCTGTGCAGTTTACTTCCTTTTACACAACCACTCCATATTTACACTTAAAATCACTAGCCCCTAATACAATAGCTATACTTTTTCTCAAGGCCTAAAGGCTTAAGGCGCCACCCACCCCCATTCACCCTCTCCCCCCTATGAGAATAATAATACCTTGTTGAGTGAGTCTCTTAGATTGCAATTGTATCTGAGGCTGCAGTTGCTGCAGCTGTTGCAGTTGCTGTTGCTGCTGACTTGCCGTCAGCTTGTTGCTCAGCGACGTGGCCCTCTTGCGCGTAGACTGTGCCGCCGACGTGGTGGACAAGGACGACGCGGACGGCTTCTTCTGGTGGCTGTGGTGATGATGGTGGCCAGACGAAGACGAAGCCAAGGCAGCAGATGACACTGGAATCATACTACCACTACTAGGATTGGGGTTGGGATTGGGATTGACCGTGTTGGTATTAGTAGTAATGTTGATAGTGGTACTGGAGTTGCTGCTGGTGTTGGCTGTGGATGGAGTGGTGATGATGTTAATTGTTGAACTTATTGCTGCAGTTCTTTCTGGTGAGTCCTTGTCCTTCTCCTTCTCCGTGGTGGTGATGTCATCAATGGTGGAGGAGTGTATTCCTACATCAGAGGCTGTTGTGTGTTGAGTTGGTTTGGGGGTTAGTGTTAGTCAACCAACGAAAAGTCACTAAAATGGCGCCAAGAACACAGACACAAACAAAACCGAGCAACCTTCTTCGTGTAACCTTGTGCCTCTGAGTTTGCTGGCTAGCTTCTTGAGGCTCATTTCGTCTTCTTTTTATTTTACTTTTCGTTCTTGAAAAATAAACTCGGTGATCTCCGTGAGAAGAAGGGTCAAAGTGACTGAAAAAGAAGAAGGGCACATGTTGATGTGGCCCTTGTGGTCTAGGGGTGTAGGTTGTGGAGGTGGGGCAAATCCCAGAGTAGGTCGAATATGTGTTGCCAAATGTAGAGGGGAAGAACGCTGACGCGGCAGATAGCAGGCCGTCTTCTCTTCCAGGCAACCATCTGTTTGGTTGGTTATTTTTTTGTTAGTTGGCTTCACGGGGGAGAGGGATCGCGACGTACTATGGTTACAATGGAAGAAGATGACTGTAAGGTCAGGAGTAAAGACCGGGTTGGGAGGGCCATGAGTCTAGGAGGTAGCAAATTGCCGGAAACTGTTGCATAAGTGGGAGAACAATTGGAATGAAATCTGCGTACTTTGAAGGCTGCGTATGTTGGGGAGAAAGCCAAGTCCTGATGGAAGTTGCCTGATGCGGTTTCCTCTTACTTTCAAGGAGGTAAGTTTAATTTCGATTGTTTTTAGTCGTACAAAAGAGACCCTGGAGAGATTCCAAACAGCATAACCCGTTGGGTAATCTCTGCAGCCGATTGTTGTCCACTAAAACACCACGTTAGAAGGGTTCTTTAGCTGCAAGAGAGAAGGTACAATCGAGGAATTTCAAATATCTTAGGCGACTGATGCTCTCAGGTACGCTGACAACCTCGTTGTCATGCACTTTTTTGGAATTAATGTTAACAAGTAAACGATAAGGAAATACTTACACCAAAGCTCTCGTAACCGCGTCAGTTGCCCGATATCCGGGGATATCTGTCTAATACGATTGCAGGACACTGAGGCAAGGTCAGAAATCAGTGATAATGCACGAAAGATTACGGACACACTGATAATTGTTTGTACATTGACCAAGCATCCTATGCCATCAGGAATGCAGGTCAGAAAATTATCCTGTACTGTGTACTATTTTAGCACTATAGCGAGATAGTTTGATTTACCATCGAGGCTAACGACCCAGTGGAACCTCTGCAAATTATCAGGAAGTCTTGTAATGTTGAAGTTGGCCACTTTACAAAGTGTCAAAAACAAGCAAGGAAATATTATTTTGGTTTTGTTTTTGTTTTCTAAAGAACAGAACTGGACACAGTGGCCCTTGGATCTACAGAGGTCCCATCTTTACGAGTGTTGGACACCATGACTTGCTCTAGTTTGGCATTGGACAAACTCGCGGACATCCGAGTGGCACAGATAACGCACAGCACTACAGGTCATTTCTTCGACGAAATCCGAAAATTCACTAGAAGGAGATCGGATTCTGCCTTAAGATAGGTTTTGAGAATGATTGCTTGGATCTCAGAGCCAGAGACAACCATTGTGATCAGCTCCCGACTCGAGTCATTACGGGAAACCATACCACTGGTGGTTGTTGGTGTACATTTGTTCCAAGCACAGTGAATTCTGTGCACTCTGGAAGGACAAACCATTGTGGATTCTGGCCCCCCATCTTATGTTGCTTTGGGGAGGTCAGTTGATTCTCATGTACTGTCTGGTTGAGGCATACTGTGTACAGAAGTTAATGACTTTGAGGGAGTTATAGCACCATGAGAATTGACTTGGATTCACTACCTGAACTCCAGTTGGAAATAAGCACAACCTCAAAGTCTCTTCTGATGATAGTGGCACTCATGCTTCTAAGGTTCTCCAATAAGTCTTTAAATTGATAAATCAGTTCTTATGTGGAGAGGCTGTATGTAGTTCACAATCTTGGAGGACTTGTGTCCATGAGCAACGACTCCTGATGGTCTTCCACTACTCCCCTCAAATAGAAGTTGATGCCAAGGGACTTTGAGAATTCACTTCTAAGCAGGCTCAACTCATCCCTATTGTGTAGGGATGAAGGGGGTGGTGTACCCTGCAGGACTATGAACTGATAGTACAAAAGGGATTCGGGATTCTCTTAAGTCTCTTTATTGTGTTGTGATTCATGCATGGAGTGATGGTATTGTTGTGTGTGGTAGGAGCCAAGAGTGTCTGGTTCCAGGTTGGGGTGACCTCAACTGTGATTGGTCACTGGGTGAAACCCCACAATTGTTGACAGTGGCACTGCCAAAAAAGTTGCCCAACAAAACAAAAAGATGCAGGAAGCTAGAATCACAAGATATAGGTCAAGAATGATAAATAGATAGCTATAAAGATTGGAGTCAAGAAAGAAACTGAGCAAAGATGGGAGAGGTCTTAAGACCTCATCCATCCAGTTCTACTTCCAGTGGCAGTTCGTTCTGTATCTGTTAGACCATCTTTGGAAATTACTGACATTTACGTTTGCGTAACACCGTCTAAAACGCGATAAAACGAAAAAAACAGAAGATCCAGCAGATGAAGACGTCTGTTTTGTTTTCGGTGTGTCTGTTGGTGTTTGTGTACGAAGTGGCAGCACTGGACAATGGGCTGGCCAAAACCCCACAGATGGGTTTCAACACTTGGGTTTGTTTTTTTTCCTTTTCTTTTTTTTTTTTTTTGGGCTGCTAACTTGTTTAATGCTTTAGAACCACTTTTGGTGTGGAATCAATGAAACACTTGTTTATGATACCATTGATGCTATGGTGTCAAGTGGTTTACTTGCTGCTGGATACGTGAGCAACATGCAATAACTTCCATGACCTAACTGTGCTTTCTTTCTTTATTGTTTTTTTCGTTCCTTGATACCCAGAAATATGTTAACCTAGATGATTGTATCCTCCTTTTCTTGCCTTATTTGACACTAATTCTACAACAGGTTGGCAAGAGGCCCGTTATGCAAATGGGACAATTATTCCAGATAGAACTACATTCCCTAATGGAATTCAGGTATCACTATTTATACATGTACTTTTTTTTACATATTATCAAAGCCACTTGTGGAGTATGCACACTCAAAAGGCCTGATGTTTGGACTGTACAGTGATGCTGGGTACTACACATGTGCTGGGCGGCCTGGGTCTCTTGGCTATGAAACCGTTGATGCGGACACATGTGACTCCTACTTTTTTCCAATCATCCTAATTTTAAATTTCAGATGCTGCCTGGGGTGTTGACTACCTCAAGGTTAGAAACCTATCACTAATTTCTTGTGTCTCATTGGTGTTAGTACGACAACTGCAATACAGATGGATCAGACCCAAAGGCACGTTTGTATGGTTTCGGCTAATACACTTATGCATGAAGGAGCGCTATCCCGTTATGAGAGATGCCCTTCTGGCCTCGGGCAGATCAATTTTCTTCAGCATGTGTGAGTGGGGTGTGGAGGACCCAGCAACATGGGCTGCAGATGTAGGAAACAGCTGGCGCACAACCGGTGATATAAGCGACTCATGGGACAGGTTTACATCCTACTCCAAATCCTTGCTAAAAGGAAAATAGTATGCTCGAGATCATTGAATATAATGATCAATGGGCCCAGTATGCTGCCCCAGGTGGCTGGAATGACCCAGGTCCGGTCTCAAACAACTTTCGTTAGTGTGACCCCATTAGATATGTTGGAAATCGGAAATGGTGGCATGACTTTCGATGAATACAAGAGTCATTTCTCACTATGGTGCCTTGCTAAAGCACCTCTTCTCATTGGATGTGACATTACTTCAATGAGTGCTGAAACTAAGTCTATTTTGATGGCAAGTGAAGTTATCGCCATAAAGTACGCAACCCATTCTCTTCAACTCTTATATTCATTTCAAATGAACAGTCAAGACCCTCTGGGAGTTCAAGGTGCGAAAGTTGCGTCGTATTCAGTATCCCCCTCGTATGTCGTTTCTTTTCTAAGCTACAATCATTCACCCACTCGACAGAGCCACGACTTACAATGTAATCCTTTCTGATTGTGTTGGATCTGCTGAGCAACAATGGACTGTAATGCTTCTGCCCTACTTTTCTTTTTCTGATTTGTTCATAGGTCAATTCGGACTACTCCATCCGCAGTGGAATGACAGGGCAGTGCCTTGACGTCTACGACTGTGAGAAGACTGATGGAACTCAAGTGGAGGTATTACCATTACCTAACTTCTTTCCCTCATTTTCTCAAGGTGTATGATTGTCACATTGGTAATACCGCATCGTGCGAGGAGTCCAAGAATCAGGTTTCACTCTTTTGACGTGCTTATCCTTTATCCCACATTACCAAAAAAAAAAGCAATGGACAGTCGTGAGTGGTGGACCAATCAAAAGCATGATGAGTGGAATGGACAATATGTGTCTTGATGTGTACGATTTCTCTGGCCCGAAGGTGGAGATGTGGTGTGTCCGATTTTAAGCCAAGTCTCCCAGTGGTTCATTCCTTCCAAAAGGACTTGCAACGGAGGTGCTAACCAGCAGTGGACAGTCGAATCCGATGGTACCATCCAAAGCGAGGGCAAGTGCCTTACAATCTCCGATGGCTCCTCGGATCCTACAGAAGTGTGGGCCGGAGCTCTTTCCGATGGCACCACTGCCGTTCTTCTCTTCAACCGCAAGTAAGTGCCCACTGTTTTCGACAATCATACAACCCAAGCCCACTACAACCGATTCGAACCCAACCTAACCCAATCCAATCCAATACCCGAACTAACCTAGCCCCTAAACAGGCCCTTCACAGCATCCATTACAGCGTACTTCAGCACCTTTGGAATGAGCGGCACAGTGCTGGTGCGCGACCTGTGGGCCCAAACAAACCTGGGATATTACACTGACTCGTTCACCTCTGATGTCCCAGCACACGGGGTTGTATTTGTGAAGATGTACCCCAAGTAACTTATTTAAAAAACCCAATGAGCCACCTTGTGGGTGGTACATCCTTTGAGCTCATTCTGTGTTTCAAAAACAATTCAAAACAAAAAACCCCACATTCGCCAAGTTGGTGCTTTTGTTAAGCGCGCCACAACGATGGACGGACGCGATTGCGGATTTTTGTTGCCCGAGGAGTGACTCATTCTGAGAGAGGCAAAGAAACATGTGTGGTCATATTGTGGGTCAATATTACAATAAAATGGTGCTCAACAACAAACGAACACGTCGAGGAACTCTGTTGTTGTTCTTGTTTGCCTTTTCGTTGGTGGTATGTAACTTAATTCAGTGCAAAGTTAATAGTAACTAATGTGTATTCACAGGGTTGGGGAGTTCTGTACATGGTGTGTGTGGGAGTTGAGACTGGTTTATTGTCTACGTTTGTTGGCGGAATGTTCTGTGCAGTTGGAGTCTATGGCATTATATTGGCCACCCTGTGCAGGGAGCAAGTAACAGCTTTGGTTGCAGTTGTAAGTGTTATTATTCGCTACATAGGCATTGCCATTTGCTACTACTACATGATTTAGTTCAGTTTTTCTTCCCCTAATCCTTACCATAGTACTTTGCTCTGGTTGTGGTCACTGTTTGCTGTGCCGTTGCAGTAAATGTGGTTGGTGTAATAGACTCTGGAGCTATCAGTGCACCTTCAAAGGGATTTGTTACCGCAACATACTTCTCATTCGATGTGAAACCGGTGTTCTATGTACTGGCACTTGTTGCAGTCATTCTATTTTGTGTACGTAGCTAATCCGTACTGCCGTTGATTAACACTCAAACAAGGTACCTTGTGCAGTGGCGTCATTCATCTGTTCTCTTGTGGCCTGCAGAACTATTTTCAGGCAGCAACAGGCTGAGTATATTCCATTGTTGGCAGACAATAAATAGTTGGCTGAATCTCATCTTGTTTGCATTACAACCATTAAGAAGTAGGGTTCTTTGTCTATTTTGATTGAGATTGCGTTTTACTTGGTGTTGTTTTTACTTGTTTCCTCTAGCCTAGTCATTCCAAGAAACGAGAAATTCTCAACTTGAGAAAACAAAAAGTAGCGAATGGCAGACACCCGACGGAATGGGCTTCAAATCGTGTCGGACATTCATTTGGTGAGTGGGTTGACACATCATGTGTGATGATGAGTCAGTACTGGCCTGTGTTGTTAGTGACCGTCATGGACACAGTTTGACACCGACAACGAACCCAACCCATAACAGGAATTCCGAGGAGGGCGGTATGACATTGAGCCCGTTGGTCGTTATTTGTGCTTGTTGGGTGACACTGGGTTGCTCACTCAGTCCGCCTTTGGTTCTTACATAGACCTCGTATCTCGCGCAAGCTCCAAATTCGAACGGGTTTTTTTGCTCTATGGCAACCACGAGGTTTTCCTTATTTCTATGTTTATTGTAATCCACATCTTGTTGTTCTTAATGACAACGTGGAAATAAAGCCAACACCCTAATATAATATAGGAATGAAGACGACATTTACTAACCTTTTTTTTTCCCCGCATTATCTATTAGTTTTATGGCTCGATTGTGAGTGAAGGAATGGCCAGACTTGGTGCATTTCTTCCACGCAATGTCACTATTTTGGAGAATGGGAGATTTGACGTTCCAGATACAAATTATCGAATTCTGGGTTGCGCACTGTGGTCTTATGTTGCTCCACATCAGGAAGCAGCTGTAAAAGGCGGCCTGAACGACTATTCTCAGATCAGAGTGGCCGATCCCGTTAAGGGTTGCCGCATGGTACCATCCCATTGCTCGCCATAGTATCCATTCTCACATACCTCCCTAAGCTCCAAATAGCCGATACCAACGAGTGGCACAGACAATCAAGAGAGTGGCTAACCCAGCAAATTGAAATGGCCAAATCGGAATCAAAGCAAGTCGTTGTGCTGACACACCACGCTCCGATTCCGGATGCAAACCCAATGTTTCCCGGCAGTCCTCTGAATCCCGCGTTTGAGACTGACCTACGATCTATGTTTGCGCCTCCAGTTGTAGCCTGGTTCTATGGACACACACATTATTCCAGAACAGATAACGTAAACGGAATTCTATGCATGTCCAATCAGGTATTTATTCCCCTTCACCTACGACTTTTAACAACAAAAAAAGGTTGGGTATCCACATGAAGGAGGCAAATTCAACAAGGACTATGTGTTTAATTTTTGAGGTAAAAAAAAAAGCAGCCTTGTTTGTTTTTGAACCCAAGGTACAATGCTCACCACCAAAACTCGAAGCGGGCCAATAGACCCCAGTGGTCACTCAGTTCATGTCCTCTAGGTTGCCGCAGAACCTCGAATTGTCGGCATGTGGGGCGACATAGGGGCTGTGGTTTGCGGGATGACACAGATTTCAACATCCAAATGTAGTCAATCCTGCCAGAGCCATCTGGTGCTCCAATCCCGAAATCATGTGCTACAGGTTCAGGAGAATCGGGGTAAAATGTGGCCATGGAGTTGTTGGAAGAGTATGTGTAGTCGGCATTGGCAACAATGGGCCCATACTGAAGGTGGTGAATATCAATAGGCTCCATTGTTGCGAATGTGGATAGAAATGCTTCGTATGAAGTTGAGTGTGGCTTCATATTGAAATCCCCAGTAATCAAAACCACCATTTGAAACGGAAATCCAAAGAACTTTTTATCCAGTACCTTTTTGTGTGGGTAACCAGATTTTAGTAAAATGCTTCTTACCTCATATACTGATGAATTTACAAAAAGGAATAATTCGTGGATTTGTTCTATTTGGTTTTCGGGGTGTCCCTCAGTGTCAAGGTGAGTATTGATTGTCATAATCCATACATGAGTGTCAGTATAGAGCGCGGCCGTTACACCCTTGGCTGACCAGGTGCCGGAGGATTTGAATTGTTCGCGCCGAGTCCAGATAACTTCCCAGCCTGTGTCATTTGTGTAATCATAGGTGGAAAATAAGGCCCGCTGATACTTTTAAACAGAACATGAGTCACCTGGCTTGTAAGACAAAAATAATCCTCCCAGTGCGAGCCAACGGCGTTTAATAGCGTCTTTAAGAGTACTTCCCCAAGATTGGTAGTCAGGAACAATATTATACCCAGCACTCACTAGTCCCTCTTGCAGAATCTCAGTATTACCCCATACTTCTTGCAGAGAAATGACTATTTTTGAACAAATGAGCATAAAATAATGTCAAAGGAGAGTATACAGTCAGGTTGAAAAGTAGATACTAGGTCTGTGATTTTGTCTGCCCTCTCTGTCTCCCTGGTACAAGTTGGTGTTCGCAAAAACGGCATCCACCTAGGGTTTTTTTTTGTGTTTTAAGGAGAGCCACAGCTTATGTTGTAGAAATTTAAAAGTGGTCGTACTTGTAAACAGCGGCAATTTGTGTGCACCATGGCACCAAAAACGTATTGAGAGACAGAATTGAAAAACTAATGCTGCACGACGCGATGTCGTCCAGCCCCCAGCCGGGCGGCAGATCCCCGGCCGTATAACCGTCACTTCTACCATTTAGATCTAGGTCCCACCATATCGCAACAAAACCAGCCACAACGACAACAGCAACCACCGGCCACTTCCGCATTCTGCCTGGCTTTTTGATCAACGAGTTCGCAGAACTTTTTTTTGTACGAGTGCAAGCTAGCTCGCAAAATCGCTGCGGTGGCCACCGAAACAGCCGACTAACTTGGTAGCTCGGTGCTTATAAGACCACCTACTACAAAAAAAAGGTTTGTTTTGGTTATTATCACGATGTTGGCTGAGCTCATCCTAGCAGGGAAAAAAGTTCCTGCCTCCCTTCAACGACGTGGCTGCGCAAGTCGAAAAAATGAGGTTTCGCTTTTGCTTTTGCTTTTCCCCTGCTTTGACTTATCCATGTGCGCAGGTAGTGGCGCCCCGACGTTCGACGTCAGCAGAGGCCCAACGCGTGCTGCGAATTTCGCGCCTTGTGTGGGACAACGTTATCTTGCCGCTGTGGATCACGGCGAGAAGCGGGAAACGCCTTTCCAGGAAAAAGTGCATACAGCTGATGTCCTGTGCCGAGGCGATGTTCCCAATTGTGGCAAAGGTGTGCGGAGTTGTGCTGGCAGCAAAGAATGCGGGGAAGAGCTTGCGGGTGTACAGGTCGACATACTTCGCACTGGAATGTGCGGCCACCGCTGGGGGAGGTGACAGTGACAGGGGGAGGTGTGTGACATGGATACTGAAGCACAGGAAATCGAGGAACGTTGGAAAGGAGTGCGCGGCTGTGTTTGTGGGCCTGTGCGCTGGTGGGCACTTGAAAACCGCAAGGAGCTTTGTGGATAAGCCCATTGGAGCTGCTGCTGCTAAATCTGTTTCGGTTAAACACGCAAGAATGTGGACAAAGGACTGTGGTCTGCTCTCCGTTCCTGAGGATGATGTCTCGTGGACTTGGGGTTCATTGGCTATGACCAAAGCGTGCAGATCAGGGCACCTGGAAGTGGCAAAATGGATTGTTAAGAGGTTTTATTTGCAAGACTGGGAGCTCTGTGAGCCATTTCTTGCTGCAGTCAAAGGGGGCCACATTAGAGTTACCAAGTGGATTGCTACACTGGAAACCAGTTTGGACTTGAAGTTCATTGCATCGAGCCCAAACCTTTTTCCAGTGTATCGTAATGCAGCAGTGGGCGGGCTAGCCATGATCAAGTGGTGCTTTGGCATGCTCCATGGAAATTTTGAGGCCTCAACCCTCAAAAAGTTCTTGGTCAGCAAGAGGACGGCCGAGGAGCATATTGAAGGTTGTGAGTGGTTTTCACAACAGTTGCCAGGAATGATCTTGCATGATGTTAACACGAGATCAAGAAAACCACTGATGTGGTTGCTGCAGAATGGTCTAGTTTCACCGGCAGATGCTATGAGTCAGGCATTCTACACACTTTGTGATGCAAAACTTGCAGAGTGGCTTGCAGATAATCTCGGTATTCCTCTACCATCCCTGGAATGTATGCGTATGGTCGTCCAGAACATGAAAGACAGTGTTAGTGTAGTCAAGTTGATGCTGAAGAGGTTCAATAACTTGCCCCCACGAGTCATTGAAGAGTCTTTCGAGTATGCACTGCGAGCGGACAATACTGCAGTGGCCGACTTCTTAGAAGCGTTGTACAGTACACCAAAATCGGACATTGTGCATTCTCTACGACTGTCCGAGTGTTGCAGGCCCCCTGCACGTTTCCGTGAGGGAGTTGATGCTCTCAAGTGGTACTTCCAACGGATTCCACCTGAGTTTGTTGAGGAACAGGAAGTGATCAATACAGTGCGAGGATACCTGAAAGTCATGCCTCAGCCTAAAATCAGTGCCGGCCTGTTTTTACTCAAGAAATTTCGCCTTTCACGAGCAGGAATGCGCGAGAAAAACAGAGAAAAAATGTGGAAGGCAGTTCTTCATGCTATTCCAAAAGCGGACCTCTCCTCCGCGAAAGAGATGGCTTCAATTGGACAATTCTCACAGGCAGAGATAGCAAAAGGCCTTTTAGCCGTGTGCTCTGGCTATTTCCTGGCTTCGGATTTCATGGTGTCAAGTAAAGTTTTCAGGTGGCTGATTGACAGTTACAGTCTGACAGCAGAACAAGTCACTGCAGGCTGCAATGTAATACTGGGTGCATTGATAACAAGGTCCAAGACACAGTGTGCCCGATGGTTGATAAAAAAATTTGGAGTCACACAGGACCAGGTTAAATTTAGCAAACCACACCTTTTCTCAAACTAAAAAAAACCAAAGGTACTGAACATGTCAGATTTCTTGAGCTGGCATACTGTCAGCCTACCAACGTGGAAGATGTTGCTGAAGCAGTTTCCAGGGATAACAGTGCAAGTGATCAGAGAGACCAAAAACTTCATGCGGGTGGTTGTTTCCTCACCCTACCACTTCATGCACGCCTGCAACAGACTGGGAATGAGATCGCAGGACCTTTGGGACTTCTGTGAGGAAGAAAAAATTTGGCACTGGTGGTCCGAGTACTGGAACAAGCCCGAAAAAACTGCAAATAAGTTGTAACAATAAACAAATTAAACAAACCAAGCAGCTTATTGTATCCCCTCCCCGGTTGTTTGAGGGCAAAGCCTTGCTTCTTTATCAGATCGGACCGAATTTCTATCATTTCGCCGAAATAATCTCCTCAAGGCTTATTTGACGGTACGCCAACAAATGCCGGACACGTCCAAAGACAAAGGGACCAAGAGCAAGCCCAGCCAACCACAACCAACGTCGTCTACTTCCGGCCACAAGTCTACAACCACTGCCAAATCGGACGAAAGATCATCAGCCGCTGTGAGGACCCACAGCTATCTCGACGACGACGAAGTAGTCCTGGGAGTGGGAGAGGAGGGGCAAGGGCCACTCCCTCCGAAACGCAATGATGGGAGGCCTGCGACCAGCACAACGACCACGACCACCACGACTACCACGGCCTCCAAGTCCTCGACTGCTGCGACGGCGACCAGCAAGGGCGAGATTGAGGCCAAAGAGGCCGGCCGCAAAAGACCCAGGGTCGCGGCCGACGAGATCGCGACAACACACAACGACGACGGCGAGGGCGCCGCCGCGAAGAGCAAGGATGTTGACAAGATTGGGAAAAAACCCGCTGCTGCTGCTGCCAAAGCAACTGCAGCCGCCACGTCGACGACGCCCGTTCCGGCGCCAAAGGCCGCGAGCAAGAAGAACAAGGACGATAAGAGCGAGGCCGGCGGCGGAAGTGATAGTGCTGTTGGTGCTAGTGGTACTGAATCTCGTGTTGGAACAAAGGGGAGTGGTGGCAGCAGGGATAGGGCGAGGGAGAAGGAGACTGAGACCGAGACTGAGAAGAATGAGAAGGCAGGTTCGGGGCCCGCCGGGGATGGGAAGGTGCTAAATGCGGCAGAAAGTGGTGGTGCCGCGGGGGAGAAGGCCAACGTGAGTGGCGGTGACGGCGATGGTGAGGGAAGTAAGACCCACAAAAAGAAGAAAAAGGATGAGGGCCATTCTGCGGGCCACAAGAAGCACAGGACGAAAGATAAGCACACTGAGCACAAGAAGAAGGATGGAAGTGCAAAGAAAAAGGGAAAGGGGAAGGAGAAATCAGGGCACAAGAAGAAAGATGCAGAGCACAAAAAGAAACATCGTGAGGATGATAGCAGTGCAACTGCAAAAGGCAAGGTAACTGCAAAAACTGAGGGGGAAGAAAGCTCTGTATGTGACAGGCACCAAAATTCTGCAGCGCTTAGTGGCACAGATATCACCAATAAGGCAAAGAAAACATCTTCCACAAATCATTCTGAGAAGCACAAACCACAGGAATCCCAGCGAGATACCTCTGATGCCAATCGCGGGGAGACAAATACTTCTCATGATGAACCATGTGTGACTACTTCCAAGAGGAGAAGAACCAGTTACATTTGTGCTAAGTTTATCATATTCTCTCACCTCCATAAACAAAAGGTACTGATTCTGCTGTTGCATCCACATCATCAGTTACAACAAGTGCTGAGAACCCCCAGGAGATATCGGAAACCATTGCTGAGCAAGCCAAAGCAATTTTAAAAATGGGCTTGCGTGCTAGAAGGATGTCATCAACAAAGTTAGCTGCCGCCGCTGCCGTAGCAGTTCAGCAGCTATCACAGAGCCTTGTTGGTGACAGTGCAAGTCAATCATGCAGCTTTGCACCTGACGGTGACGCTGTTTCACAGCTAGTCAAGCTAGTGATGGCTGCAGGGCAATCTGACTTGGTTCTTATGTTGAGATACACCTTATCTTACAAAAATGGTGAGGATACACCTCAGTTCCTGAGAGCAGTTTTCACAGGTTCCATTTCTTTACGATTTTACTCTCTCATTGAAGACTAGGTTGCACCAGTTGGGATGCAGAAAGCTTACCAATAACCCTCACTATGAAGAGCACAATAATCAAGTCCTCCCTAAAGATGTTAGATCAAGGACTACTTACTGGCCCCATTGTTACCAGATGCATGGCAGTTATTTCGAATGAAGTGTGTCCGTAAATTTCTCTTTTGACTTATGTCTGTAGTTAGACAATTTACCTGCTGAAACTCTTGTTAATATAGTAGAGCATATAGTCAGTTCTGTAGAAGCAGATTTTGGAAAATTTGATGTGTCTGTTGACCTTTTGCCCAAATCTTTGGCTTTGATATCTACAGCAGACAAAATTACTCCCCGTTTGTAAATTACTCCCCAAGAAACCAAAACATTCACATCTGTACCAGATCTTAACCACACAGAACTCTAATGTACTTGCAGAGCCAGAGAATGAATTTCCGGATACATCTCCAATGAAGTTCAAAGAGCAGATTATTGGGCACATCTGTGAGATGAAGTGGCCAACAAGATCAACACTCAAACTCTGTCAAGTAATGCGTGACATCAACCTATCCACAAATGAAGTAAAGGTTATCGTTAAAAAAATTATCAGGTATAGACACTGCTTCTCTCTCTGTCTAACCTGTCACTTAAGCCTATTGAGTGGGGTCGATATTCAGAATTCCATCAATATAGTGCATCAATTACTTCTTCTATCTTCTAAAGTTTCATTATCCTTTTTCAACAATCTTCATTATAATATAAAACCCAGGGTCAGCGAGCCTTTATCTTAAAAGAAATTTCCCGCTATTTTTCTTCCTTGGACACCAGTGACAAGTACTACTTGTAGCCATTAATCATTCTAAATGCACCTACACAAAGGCCCAACAGCTCTCTTACAACAACACTGGAGGTAGAAGGAGTCATTCTCCATGCTCTCTTCTGTGCTGCACAACAAGACCATGTTCTGCAATCTCACGACTCCAATTTGAATTCACTTAAAAAAGGAACTTGCTCACGAATTCATGAAGGAAATGAAAAATCGCCCTGCTTGCCTTACTCCTTTCTGCCTGGCAATGCTTCTGTCCCTATCCCGGTTGCGGTACTTGCAAGAAGAAGTATTTTTTTCCAAAGTTAAAACAAAAAAATCCTCACTTTGACAAAGGTTATGGACCTTCTCAAATCTCTATTTACTGTCTCTATCGACAGTTCGATAAAAAGACCCAGTTTCTTGTCAAGCGCCATTGTTTGTATGTGAGTTCCGCATATGGTGACGTCATTAACAATCCTGTTAGCGGCTGAACCGCAAAATCATATTGAAATGCGTGAGGTATTACAACAAACTGTAAAAAACTCCTTGCGTGGTTGGGGCATGATTGCATCTTCTTTGATCCAAGTATCTTGGCCTATTCCCAAAATTTCTTTCATACTGAAGTTATGCTCATAGCTGGGATTCTACCTAATGGATCACCCTCCAAGCAAACTCAAGTCAAAGACACTTATGGAGAGTTCCATAACTTCGCACCAACCCCCATCTCTAGCAAGCTCTGCTCATACACAACGGTCAAACTGCGGAAACATGTGTGGTGCTTCAGCTCTTGGATTTGAGCTTCTCACGCAAGCTTTTTATGCAAATGATGAATCTATGCAAGACGAAATTGTAGAACAAGCCATAAATCGTATCGTAGAATGTTGTGCAACCACCCCTTCATATATTGAATTCTTGTCTGCACTGATTGCCGAAAAACCTGGCAATTTACTTAGACTTGGCTCCAAGGTTCAGAGTACACAACCGGCATTCATTCTCTCACAAATAGAAAGGTCAAGCAAATGCTAGATTACCTTTTTTATCTTCCCCCACCAGTAGCCAGTGCTATTGTAAATGCCCTACAACCTCTTTTGAGGGTTTCTCCACCACTCCTTGATGCAACAGTTATCGTTCTTAAAAAGGCTCTTTTTTCCAAGTGTGCTTCCCCTTACATCACATTCAGAATATGTAATTTGAGTACGTCAGACAAACAGAAGCTCGTGAAATCGGCGTGCAAGGGTTCTTGGCAATTTTAAGGAATGCTGTTACTTCCTGGGTGCAACCACTGCCTGGAAGTGCTTCACAAGCACGTCTACAGAAAGATCGATCGAAGCTCATGGAACCACTCACACTGGAAATTTTGGGTACACGCCAGTACTGCTTGCACAAAGCACCTAACAGTTTCTGCAAGGATTTCTCAGACGCAGTCTTACACAGCAAGCACCTGTTAAATCATGTTTATACAAAGGTGTAAGTGACCTAACTTGCGTTTCCCCATTTCTCTGCGCCTCAGTCTTTGATCTCCTTCTTCCTCATGTAAGGCTTTCTCCTCTTACTCCAACTACGTGATTGACTGTTCATTAGTTGGATCATTTTTTGAACCCAGATGCCGACACCTTTCCTATCAAGTTAACTGCCTGCATTAAAGATGGAGAGGTAGTTTTCAAGGGAGAATATAAAATCAAAATCCTACAAAATTGGCACTTATACAACCTTAAAGATTGGGGAACCTCTTCATAAACTTCTAAGCTGTCTTACACGTTGTATATATTATTGTACAAATAGCTCAGCATCGAACAAAGATCTGGGCGTTCTTACTAAACCAGTTGCGGACCACATGAAACTGCTAACTCGCAGGTAAGCCTTTTGTGTAGAGTTTTTCTGTTAAACACTTGGCAATTAAAAAAGACTTCTCGCAAGTGATATTAGCGAAAGTGTTCTCTTTGGAGCTATTGAAGATCTCCCAAGCAGGCAGCATTTCGTGGACATTCTGCTTGGTATTCACGAAGTATGCTAGTGTGTAAATTTAGAGATAAGAATTAAAACCTATAAGGCCCTCATGGACTTCTTCTTTACCTGTGAAACACCATTCACTGGAGATGCCATCGACGCTGCAAGCAGACTTTATGACAACCATATGTAGTAGCCAACACAATAAAGGCCTTTTTGTTTTAATTTTTAACAGAAGGGTTTCTGCATATGGGCACCCCACAAAAGCGAAAGGAAAAAAAGTAGATGACCCATCAGAAGCCTCAAAGGATACAGAACCAAAAAAATCCAAAGTCGCAATAAAAGGAACCAAGAGCAAGAAACCAACAGCAACTCCAGATGAACCAAGTGCCGCTGTCCTTCCAACCAAACCAAGTACTCCTAGTAAGTCAGATATTTGTTAATTTAATATAATGCCTCTTTCAGTAAAGCACACAGAACGAGAAGTACTCCTTAGCATGCAGAGCATTGACTTCTTACTCTCTTTTATCAATAGTACTGAGAGTGACGCTCATTTGAAATCAATTCTGCTAAACAATAGTTGTTTGATTCAATTCTTCTTTGAGACATGCCTCCAGAAGCTAAATACTACCGTACTTTCCGACACTCTTTCTTTTTGGAATTGATCTTCTGCAGTTCGCTCCCAACAGTTACTCTGCCTCTCAATTTTCGGAAATAACCCCTATTGCCCTGAAAATGATGCAACGATTGGGAAAAGAATATGCCAATGACCACAAAAAGCTTGATAGGGGTATTGTAATTGTGTTTTATGGCGACTAATTTCGGCAGGTAAGGCTCTCTCACTCCTCGAAATCGAGTGTTACGAAAAGGTTACCCAGTTAGTGTGCCATGAGAACAGCATCGCAGTTTTATCAGACTTCCTTGATAAAACTTTTTCCCAGATTGCCTCAAGTGTTAGCCCGTTGACACATGTGGATACCTGTTTGGAGCAATTTGAAGTAGTTTGTAACAGACAAAGTCATCTCAAATATTTCAGAGCTTGGCTGAATCATTCTTTGGGGAACCCTCATCTAGTGACGAGGCGGCAGTTGCACTTCGGATTATGTCAATGGTTGTAGATTTCTTACCAAAAGAGCTTTGGCCGAGGCATGCTAAATGGATTCTACAGCAATGTATTTTTTCCCAATTTTCAAAAAAAAACCATGAGACATGTTGCCAATGGATTCACCCATGAACAAAAGGCACATCCGTTCAAGTGAAGAAGAAAGACCTAGCAATGGAAATGGCCCGCCTTTATATGAAACTTGGAAGTGCTGCTGACATGCAACCAGTATGATTAGCACCTAATAACATTGGAAATAATTCTTGATGAGGCAATGCGTCTTGCCACGGAATTGTGCTCTTTTTTTGGAGATCCGATTGATGCCCCTAAAATGTCATTTGTCAACGCAGATACCTCAAATGCTATTCTAGATGAAGTCATTCCATACATACAAAACAATATCTCCTTAATTAAGTGGGGACTGGAGCGTCTAAAGCTGTCCAGTAAATCACCAATTCTCACAATGTATTTCTAATAAAGGACTTACAGAATTAAATCTCGGAGATGATGCAGATCCAGCAACATTGAAGCAATTGCGACATGCAGTGGACCCAATTTTTATCTTGATGAGTGATACTATTGGTGTTCTAAGTTGTCTTGTAAGTTTCACATCAAATCCTACCTAAGCTGAAAAAAACCCAGGTACCGTTTAACATTGAGGGGTCGAGGGAATATGCCCTTGTCAAAGTACTAATCAAGGTTTTTTCCCCCTAACTGGTCTCCAACAACTGAACTATCTGTTTGTAGATGTATACAGTGCTCTCCATAGCTACTAAAGAGGTATTTTGTCAAAAGTTTTGTAATGTAATCTCAATTCCGCTAGGAACTTGAAACATTGAAAGCCAAAGGAGACAAGACAAAGAAAAGTTCCAAGGCACGCTAAAATAATCGTACACTTCTTTCCATGTGATGTGATTCCAGAATGCAAAATTCAAGCATTTCGTGAAGCAATCTGCAACTCTCCTAATACCCGAAACACACAAGTTGATAGACAGATTGGCACGAGCCGAGAAATCCAAGAAGGCCACCGTGACCCATGATGCAAAGTACTGGTACTTTTTAAACAAATAACAAACCCATTTTCTTTTAGGCATTTGCCCCAGCTGGTATTTGCAATGGAAACTTACGAGACTGCTATCTTGAAACTTGATGCAAAACACAAGGTTGTCCTGCTACTTGCAACTAACAACTTTTTTGAACTCACCATGGCAACCCATACGTGACAGCTCGACTATTTCAACCACTTCAAGAGATACCAAGCCAGGGACTTTAAGATTGATAGACTTCTCCTGAAAAGCCACCTCACGGAGCTCGACAACAAAGCCGCCTCCTCCACCGACGCTGCTCCAGTTGAGCCAAAGAAGAAACGCCCAAGGAAGAGTTAACACCCCGCACCCACGCAGCTCTAATAAAAATTCCTGTTCTTTCCTTCATCATCCTTTGCTTTACTCGAACTAGCGGCCGATAATGGCTACCTCCACGCCAGAGCCACAAGGGGAACGCTGCGAAGCCCCCACAACCAGCAGCAGCAGGGGCACAGACCCAGACACGGGGCTCTACCTGCCCCCGCAGTGTGCGTGCTGCGGGGCACCATTCATCACTCCGTCGGCGGCCCCTCGACCCTCCTGCACCGACGCGGCTTCCACGTCCACGTCCACGTCCACGTCCACCTCCACCTCCGCTGCGTCTGTTCAACTCCCGCAGGGCACCCCGGCGGACGGGGAGCGCGTGGGGGAAGTGACACCAAACGGGATTGTGCTGGTGTCGCCGTGCGGGCACAACGTGTGCCGGCGCTGCTGGGGCCAACGGTCCTCCCCGCGAGTGCCCTCTGTTCCCCTTTCTTGCACGACGCCAGCGACCGCGGCCGCAACGCCAAGCACCGCCGATTCCGCATCGGCAACAACAGCCGCCACTTCAACAACGGCAACCACAACAACAAGCACCCTCGACAATGACCCGGGAGGGAGCTCTCCCCATTTGGGCAGTGGCACTGAAGGACACGCCGCAACGACAGTAGGCACGTCGGTGGGCCGGGTTCCGTTGGCGTGCTCGTGTGCTGGTGTCGAGGCTGGTTCCACCGCTCGCTGCGTCGCCACTGTCGCCGAAAAAAAGCTCAGCCGTTCGTGCCCCGTGTGCGGGTGTGTGGTTGAAAGCGAGAAAGAAAACACCCTTCTGATGGAGTTGCTGACACTCATGGATTCCCTGGGGTGCCCTGTGGAACCGTGCCCCCCAAACAAACAGGTCCAAGGGCCCGAGTCCACGGCAGCTTCTGTGCCCAAACCTGCGGTCACGGAACAAGCTTCCGTCAATACGCCAGCAGTACTGTGTGATGAGTGCCTTGTGAAACCTGCTGTGGTGTGGTGTGAAAGGGAAGAGACGTCGCTGTGTGGTGAATGCGATCGTACAACTCACTCGTTTCGAGTCACCCAGTCGCACGTGAGAGTGCCGATTGGAAGCAGGCCTGCTATGATATTCCGTGAGCCGAAATGCAAGGTGCATCAAGGAACGGATCTTGATCTCTGGTGTGAAGATGACAAGGTGTGCCACTTGTTTCTGGTGATTTTCTAAAACTTGAGTTAGGAATTATGTTGCCATATCTGCAAAGAATCTGGAAGCCACAAACACCACAAAATTTTTGTGAGAGATGATTCGTGTCGCAGTGCCAGAGAAACTCTGTCAAAGAGTGCCAGTCAAGGTGCCGAGTCAATGAAATACGATGAGTCCAAAATTGCCGAGTTGAGGGATGCCGTAACCAAGGTGAAACTTGAAGCTGACAAAATCAGACTCCAAATTCAAACAACATTCTTCAGTCTCCGCGAAGCAATTTCCAAAAGGGAATCAGAACTGCATGAACAGTTGGACAGCTCGGAATGGGAACTGCTAGATGCACTCTATCGACAAACAAGTATGCCTACCAGAATCAAAGAAAAACTAGACTTACGAATCCAGTAAGGCAATACCGTGCAACTGAGTGCGGAATCCAAAGCACTCTACGGTTCAGTAATGCACACACTCAACTGCCCCAACACCTTCACCACCCTTCAGGTGCTTTCTGGTCTCAAAAAGATGGGGCGTGACTACGAACCCCAAGCAAGGCGGAGACAATCACCGCTGTTATATACACCATGGTTTACACTCACATTTGACCAAACTGGGATGACGAAGTCGATAGCCGAGTGCGGCCAATTTTCATCCCCAAGCCTACCTCCTGGAGTTGAAGTCAACATAAGATCACTCACCACTGTTACAATTAACTGGACACCTCGCCAAAATACTCTGACTCCTTCAACTGCACTCAAGTTTGAGGTTCAATTGACACGAGGTGGTGTATTCCAGCAAGTCTATTTTGGAACTGGCACCAAGACAGATCTTACTTCACTCAAGCCAGGATATAGATACACGGTCAGGGTAAGATCAATACTGAATATGCAGGAGGGGAGCCTAAACTCAGGGTGGAGTACGACTGCATTTACCATCCCACCCATTATGATGTTTTCTGAACCAGGAAGATTCACCTTTACTGTGCCAGAGGATGTGACTTCCATCAGTGCAATTGTGATTGGTGGTGGCGGTGCTGGTTCTTCACTTCATCACTGTGGGGGCGATGGTGGTGATTCCAGCATAGAAGGGATAGTGACAGCAGGGGGTGGCTCAGGAAGGGGCCCTGGTGGAGCTGGCACAGTGAGAGGGGGCGATGGCGGCTACTACCTGGGTGGGGATGCAGGCGGGGCTACCCGCAACCAAGACACAGCATTGGAGTATGCAGGCTGTGGGGGCAGGTGGGCCACGGACCAATTCGGATCTTACGTCGTGGCAGAGCCAGCGTCCCGCTTTGGGGGGGGTGGCGGGGGAGGGTACAGAGGCGGTGGTGGGGGAGGGTATTCAACAATTAATGGTCACCCGGTTACACCGGGACAGGTTCTAAACATCACGGTTGGTGAGGGCGCGCGCAAGGGCTACAAAACGGAGGGTGACGCAGGTGCCTCTGGACTGGTACGTATATTCTGGCCTCCTCCCCAACAAGAACTAAGCTCCGTTTTTTAACCTCTCCTTTTTTCTTTTCGTTTTCCAAAAACCAATGTTGTTCGGTTCTTGCAAGTACCGAACCTCAAAACGTGTAGAACGAATAAATTAAAGGAGTGTCTTGGCAATGGCAAGAGCGGCAGAATAGTCAGGTTCTGTGGTGAGCTCTGATACCAGCTGTGCGTAGTGGATTTTGTCATCCTTGTGAAGGTCAAGGATGTCAAGTGCTAAGACAGAGGGATTGGTACCTTGCCAACAACGAATACAGCGCGAGATAGAAGGCGGAGTTCTTTGACAATCAACCCATAGGCAGTGCCGAACTCGGCATCCTTGTGGTCAGACAGAGTCATAACGTGTGTGATTCCTTCTGCTCCGCACCATCTCTTCTGGGCGAATGGAAGATCCATGCTATAAAAGTCAGGAAATAATAAGGCAACAAAGGGGAAAACCTCAGAGTGAGCACTTTGATTGCCAAGTTAGATGCCTCCTGATTGAACTTGCGGGTCTGAACCTGGCAAACAGGAGTATCCAAGGAAGGAACAGATGATATCTAACAACCAGGGTCAGACAAAGCCAATGAATAGTAAATTTGATATTATTTTGTAGTCACTAAAAAATAATAACAGAGAAGTATTAAATACATATAGCTGGAACTCCGTATTTACAGTAGAAATGATAATAGTAACTTCAAAACACATACAATTCTGACGGTGCCAGCAAGTGACGAGAATTTGAATGGAGAAAGGTCGTTGGCCACGACAGTGAAATCAGGAGCAACCTCTCCCACTGTGGGAACAGCGCGCGCTCCACTCAATGTAAGTGGGTTGCCTCCGAATGTAATCTGCACTGAGTGAGAAAGGAAATAGTAATAGTGGGAAGGGGACGATAAACACACAAGTCCCTTGAATTCCATCGAAGCGGGGTTGGTTGTGTAGTAGTTTTAGCTGTGATTATTCTTTTTGTTGTGGTTGAGTTGGAGAAAAATGGGCCTTTAAAAAGCCTGATCCCGTAGACTTTTTCAATGGGATTTCGCTGAAAAGAAAAAGCTAGAGTGATGAGAGGGAAAAGTGTTACCTAGGAGATAGGCTAAACGAGTGCTAAATTTCTTTTCCTTTTCGTCATTCTTCACTGCTACTGGTTATTGCACACGATGGTCTATATCCAGATTGTTTCCCCTGGTTCCGGTGAGCGAGTTTACCATTTATTTTTTTTTTCCTACGGTGTCCGTGTGGCGGCAGTGGTTTTGGAATGACATATGACAACTCACGCATATTTTAAACTTATTAATTAATAAATAACCCAGATGCCACGAGTGACTCGGCATCGGTGCTGGTGTTCTTTGATCAAAAGAGATACTTGTTTGGTGGGTGTGGTGAAGGCACGCAGAGGTTGTTTGCGGAATGGAAGTTGCATCTTAGGTAGACCTTATTCTTGTGCGCAGTTTCGAGGAACACTTCGCCTTATGTTCAATCTTTCAGTCGCATTTCTACAATGTTCTTGAGCCGCCTGACTTGGTCCTACATTGGTGGAATACCAGGTAGGCAAAATCAAACTTTTTTCCCTCATCAGTGATGCCTCTAAGGTGCCTTTCTCACGGTTTGTGAGTCGGGTGCTCCTTTTATTAACATCGTTGGGCCACCACACACTACAAACGTTATTACTGGCACTCGGTTTTTCATCAACAAGTATTTTGTTAAATACAACATTATTTTGGGCTCACATTTTGCTCAGGAGAGGTTTAAATCCCATTGACATTGACCCCACTGTGCAGCAAATTGTTGATGATCAACTACGTGTTATACCTGTTTTGTCACTACCTGGTTCTTTGGTAGCACCAATGACAAGCTCGTCAACATGTAGTGCATCTGGTGCCACAATACACCTTGAGGTCTCTTTCTGCAACCTATTCGCATTCACTTATTGAATAGCAAGAAGATGCAAAGAATAAGGCAGCCACCAATTACCATCCCCTACCACAAGAACTCATGGTTGGTGCTATTTAGTCATGTTTATATTCTGATCTCAACTCATAGCAAGTGCATCAGCGAGTGTTACTTCCAGTTAATGCATATCAGAATACTAGTGTGAGCTATATTGTACATATCCCTGATTCACCTGGGAAATTTGATACAAAAAAGGCTGAGGCACTAGGTGTTTTTGGACCTCTTAGGGGTAGGCACCTCATAGGTTCATAAGTTGAGAAAACTCTTAAAGTTTAAAGGAAAACTTGTGAAGGGCGAATCTGTTGTAAATTCCAAAGGCATTACTGTGCATCCTCACGAGTGTGTCTCTCCAGCACGCCCAGGCCCCGTAAGCCCTTCTATTTAGTTCCTCTAGTTTCTAACCTCACTCACTAAGGTATTTATGATTATTGATTGTCCTGCACAGGAGTATCTTATGGGGATTGTTGGAAACTCCAAGTTTCATGACTACTACACTGGTGGGAAGTTTTCGAATCAAGTATTTCGTTATTTCATTGAGTGCCTAAGTCTTTACACTTGCCTTACAGGTCAAATGTATTATTCATAAAGTACCAATGGTTGTATTTACAAATGAGATATACACAACATGGATTCAACGGTTTAATACAAATGTTCAGGTTTCCCCTATTTAAGTATTATTATGTGTTGATCAAGTTTGTAGCATATCCTACTCAATGACCACGTGTGCTCTCGCACAGTTTCTCTCTGTAGTTCGGCACTTCTTCAAGCAAAGCTGCATCTTATCCACCCAGAGCTATTCCCTCTAGCTGTTTATGAGCAACCTTCCAACACAGGCATTGGTAGGTAAAAGTCCAAACCTCCTTTTCTGAATTTCCTTTTACAGCTCGACTGCCACCGAATGTTCAACCTGGAAAACATTTGCTTAAATTTGTATTAACTCCTGAAAGCAGTGTTGGGTTTGATTTCAGTGAACTTCTTCCACCATGGGACTCCGAAAAAGTAGACCACATTTGAGACTTATTGTTTTCATTATTTCAGGTACTGTCTGATATTCGAAGCGATTCGGAATTAGTTGCTGCCATCACAGAGTATAGAAGAAACTGTAGCCTCCCCCCTATATCACTTGAAAGCGTGCCTATGACGGGTAGCTGTCAATTTGAAAGAACTCTGGCCTTGGAAGGATTGTCGTCTTTACCCCAAGCAGTCCCCTCTATCGCCCGTAACAGCTTTAGGATTGTGTTTCTAGGCACAGGCGCATCTCTACCAGCAAAGTACCGCAATGGTATGAGTTCCCTTGCTGCACTTCCCACTGACATCAACTGTAGTTTCCGGTATACTTGTGACTGTGGCTGGTGGAGGGTCGTTTATCCTGGACTGTGGTGAAGGTACTTTTGGGCAGATATGCAGAATATTTGGTGTTTCCGTTGCGAGAGAGATAATTTGCCGCCTCGAGTTTATTTTTATCTCGCATATTCATGGGGATCACAACTTTGGGATACTTAGAATTCTGGAAATTAGGAAGCAGGTTTCTATTCTCTTCTAAGAAGTATTTCTCAAAACGCCCAAGGCAGGATGCAAGGAGCCTCTCTTGATACTTGGCCCTCCTTCGTTTTGGTTCTGGCTTATAGAATACTGTGAAATACAGGACCTTATGCTGCCAAATGGTGCCGCATCATATGTTTATGTCACTACCCCCGTTCTTGCTGATTCGCGAAGTTTACCAGAACCATTAAGGTTTCTCGTTTTGGTGGTATGTTCCATTAACCCTAAGCAACGAAAAACAGGGCGCCAATGGAAAGACTGGAGTTGCAATCAATAATTCCTGTTCGTGTAATACACTGCCTAGATGCCTTCGGCGTTTGTGTAACACACAACTCCGGATGGAAAATTGTGTATGAGAAGTGTTTACTCTCGGAATGCCAATCAGTGTCCTAGATTCTCAGGAGACACCAGACCAAGCATACCTTTGATTGAGGCAGGAACTGGAGCTACGGTACTAATACACGAGGCCACACTCGAGAATGAAATGGCTGAAGAAGCGGCATCAAAGAAGCACAGCACCACCAACGAAGCAATTCATGTTGCTCAACAGTTAGCAAAGAGATTAAGATTTAAATAGTTTAACTCTAGAACAGGATGAGCGCACATGCTCTTGCAATGACGCACTTTAGTCAGCGCTACCCCAAGATTCCATTATTTGATGGTGCTCCAAAGGAATTTCCAGTCATCATCGCGTTTGATTCAATGATCATAACACGAGAACAGATCTCTACCCCAGACCCCACCAATTGCCCTACAACACCCACCACAGTTACATCCACTATCACCGGCACTGTCACTGGCACCGGCACCGGCACCGGCACCGGCACCGGCACCGGCACCAGCACTATTACAAGTGCAATCACAAGCACACCAACCACTACAACGACTTCAGCCACCTCAACAACAACCTCCACCCCAACAACACCCAGAACAACAACTCCATTCTCAGGTCTCGTTGCACCCCTCAGTCTACTCTTCAAGGAAGACCTTGCAGCACAGGACACTGAGGATACGTAGGAACCCAAACTAAAGTCCACAACCGCTTCCGCAATCTCGCCGCCATAGTCTCTGGTGAACAACCCACGAACACAAGGGATTACTTTCCCCGACTCTCGCACCACCTGTTCGTTTGAAGAAAAATCAATTTTCCCAAAAGGCAGCACAACCACGACACTTTCGGGTGGCAAAATGCGAGGCCGACGTGGCCGCCGTAAGGGGTCCAAAACCCACTCGGTCCGAATGAAAGTACTCACCAACACAACGACAGCAGCTGCGCCACCAGCACCACGACAACAGCAACAACAGCCGCCTCCGCAACCACGACCACCGACGCCGCCGCCTCCTCCACCACCACCATCACCAAAGCGTAGTCTAATGTACGGTGCTGCTGTTACTTGGTGGAGCCTAATGACCGAGTGTTACGACACCACGCTGACACTGATCGACTGCGCGGTGTCGCGTGCCACCGACATGAACGCGGCGGTGGCCACGGAAGATGATACTAGTAGTCGTAGCGGCAGTGTGGTGGTTTCGTCGAAAAATACCGATAAAGTGGTGCGGGCGGGAGTGGAGGAGCTGTTTCACGTGCCGTTTCTTGTGAGTTGCGTTGACTCGCTGAAGGTGGAGGAAATGCCACCAATGACATTACAGAGTGAGTTTTACCTTTCGCTGACAAGTGACAGCGGTGACACCGACGATGCGGCGCCGTTCAAGCTTGCGGAGTTGGTGTCACACTGGCTGAAGACCCAACACAAGGTCAGGGTGGCATACAGTGAGTTGCCAGCGGAACAGAGGCACTACCTGGTGGAGCACTGTGTTGAGGGTCTGGTTTCATGCGGAATGGTAGTTTGGCCACTCATACATCTGTCAGTGTTCATACTGTCACTGGATGGGTGCTGGAAGTCCCTCGGCCTGTGCAAGCTATCAAAAGCCAATCCAGATTGCGCTGTGCCTTTAGTCAGTGTGCTACTGAACTGTGAGTTGTTACCGTGCAAATCCCAGTGCACATGTGGGGAAATTCATCATGTCAAATATGAAGCTCAGTTTGAAAGAAATGAGAATACTCTCAGCAGTGAACAACATCATGAGCTAGATGTGTTAAATGTGCTGCTTGACAACTTGGACAGTGACTACCTATTAGTGGAAGAACTCTTTTCGGGATTCTGTTATTCAGACGTCGGCAAAACTATAGCATCCCATTATTTCACTGAGATTGCTGCATGTTTGAACAAGGGATTTCCACAAGTGGAACCTTGCCGTGTTCGAGACCTGGTTGAATTAGCTCCTCAGGTGTCTGAAATTGCTTTCGACATGGCAATGGAGCTGCTTGACGTTCCCCTACCTCCCTTCAAAATCACTCGGGATTATTATTATAATGAACAGAAAAGACCCAAGTCTCCTCTTCGATTCCTTCTTGCTCTCATGAGACCTAGTGGAGGCAGAGATTCCCCAATTAAACCACTTCTCCAAAAACATGCCATCACAATCTTGTACAAGTACGCAAATCTCAAAAATGATGTTGATCACCAGACACGGCGAGAATTCATCGAGTTATTTTTCCAGTTGGGGGGTGATGAAATCCAATCAAAGGGCGTGGAGTTTGTTAACTCACTTTTGGATTCTGGTGCACCAAGGCGGGACCAACTAATTCTGCCAACTTCGGCGGCTTGCAATAAAATGGACCAGCAATTTCTTTTGAAGGTTTCACTGGGCTGCTTTGAACACTGGTGGAGCTATGGCCCGTTCGGATCCGATTTGCCAAAAGACAAAGTTCTTGCAAATCTTGACGACTCTTCTCTTCAGACATTACTTGCATGTTGTGCCGACTCCTTGACAAAAGAAGGTTCCGTGTGTCATGTATTCTCTATCTTGGCCCAAGTTATTAGATTGGGAAAACGCAACCTCCCCTCCCTTCTACCAGCTTCAAAGGCACACATTGTATCACTGCTCATAATTCGCACACTCACAAAGTCTTGCGTAGAGACGCCATACAAGGAAGTATTCTTTTGTATCAGTGCAATCACTCACTGTGCCACTTCAGAGGAACAACAAAACGTCGTTCATATGGTTCTCCCTTTTCTCAACAGTGAGTGGGTCGGTGATGCAAAGAACACCTTCTACAGGGTTTCTGTGGCATCAAGGCATGCCTTGTTGAGACAAGGCGTTGACATTGGCAATACAAAGGTGGACGGGAATTATTGGCTTGGTTCATTGATTTTGAGTGACACAGAAATGTTCCGGGCGAAATTAGCCGAGTACGCTGTGAGTTGCAAAAAAGTTTTGCTCTCAAGGTATCTTTTCAATGATACTGCACATGATGGACTTGGCTTCCCACTGCCTCTTACTTTGGACAATGGTGCCTCGTCCATTGAGCTGCTACTGTGTCGACAGTATGGAGAGAAGTGTGCACAGATGGTTGAGTTTCTATTGCTGAAAGGAGCAGACCCCAATGCTGAGTTGAAATTGCCACATGAACATACTAGTATTTATTCCCGGGGTACAGCAACTCAACTCCCAGAAATGATTCCCAAAACCCTCCTGGAGATTACAGAACGCCCCGAAATTGCATCAGCCCCGAAATTGCATCACTTCTTCTCAAGTTTGGAGCCAAATTGAGCTCTTGCAATCCTCATTTTCTGTTCCACTCTTTACGAAATGAAAGTCAGAAAGATTTTGCAACAGTACTGTGGTATCACGGGTTGTCACTCAGGCCACCACAACCTCCCTCACAAGATTCCGTGGCGGCGCTGCCACTTCTTCAACACACTCAAGTTGACATGGTGATGCAGTTTCTCCACCGGCAATGCCCGTCACCATCAACCCCAGCGTTCTTCTTCTCACCTGCCCTTTGGAGCCCTGAGAGGCACATTAACTTTCCCCTGTGGTTCAAGACCGTTGTCAAGACAGTGTTCCTCAGTTGGAACAGAAATTACTGGTTGCATCAACAGTTTCAGGAGTACGTGCATCTCCTCCACGGTGAGCAAAACCTGTTTGACTCACCAGCCTCCTCCGCATCTTTTGCCCGATCACAAGCAGGTCCACAAGTTGATACAAGTTCCAACTGTGTGACTTCTCCCAAAGGACCAACGAGAAAGAAGCCACGGCTTGTTTCAGTTGTTGAAGTCAGCAGGATACCATGTTTACCACAGCCATCACAACAACAACAACCACCAGTGTTTCACCCGATTGGAGTTCTGCCCAAGTTTGTTGTTGTGCACTTTCTTCTCAAACTGTTGTCTCCCGCTCAATTCATTTTCATGCAAGGCTAAACATGCACCTAAGTAATCAAAAACTCATTTCTTGTTGCCGAAAAACCTTCGCCATTGGGAGTGATAGTAGTGATATCATTTGTGTAGAATGTGTTGGAAGTAGAATATTGACTTCGAGGAGGCTTCATCAGCGTCAGTCGAATTCTCGTAAGAAAGTCTTACACTCATACCACTGTGATGAGCAGCCAAGCGGCCAAGCAGCTACCAGTGAAACGGTCGCGAACAGGTGGCAATCCCGCAACTACCACTGTGCGTGGGCTTGATGTGGTTGTTCCACCGGCTGTGCTGGACATAATCGCGACGATGTTGTGTTGGCCTCCTGCCAATCCACCACTGCCGCCGACACCACGACTGCACTTCACTTGGGTTGCCGGCGCCGAGGCGGGCGAGGATGACGACGACGACGACGTCAAAGTGCTCAAGGTGGTGCCTGGAAAACCACCCGGTTGCGGTACCATGGAAACGGAAGCCACGACGAATCGGCTGATCAAAAACATGGTGAGGTTCTCCATGTGTTCGCGCACGTGCTTGGCGGCATGTGAACGCATAAGCGTGCTGTTGTCAATACAATCATCGGTGAGGAGAACTGGATTGCGGTGTATTCGTGGTGCTGAGATCGACGCTGACAGCAGCAGCGGTGCTGGTGATGCTGGCTGGGTCAAACTTGCAGAGGGTAATGTTGGCGTCTTGGATAGGCACCTGGCAGAACTGAAAGCTGCAACGAAAATGTTAGAGTCGGCAGTGAAACAGTGCGAGTGGGAGAAGAACGTGGTGACTGCAAAGAAGCTCACCATTCATTATGAAGAAGCTTTGAAAAGGAGATGGAAATTAGGAATAGATGACCCAAGCTGGGAACAGAGAATGATGAGGTATTATGAGTTGAGGAGCAGAGCTATGCGTATATGCATATCCGAGAGTGAATCTGAAAAGGATGACACTGACTCTGACGATGAGTATTACGGCATCAAGGCTGTGAGCACAACAAACCGTTACTCTGGTGCTATTTGGTTCCTTTGCCATTGTCACAACAAAAAGAGAGTGTTTATATATTGCTTTGGGCATATGGTGAAGAGGGGGCGCGATTGTGATGAGATTGACCAGCTGCAAGAGTTTGAAATTGAAGTATTTTACTGCTGTGTAGAGAGTACTGCGCCACCTCCACCATTCCCTCTTAATCGCCACTCATGGTCTTGCCTGGGGGTACTCTCGACTGAGGGCAGTGCCTCAACTGATGACTGGAGCATCGACACAAGGTTCGTATTTTCCCTGAGATTTTCTTCCATACCTTTTTAAAATAACAACAATCAACAGTGTAATGAGCAAGATATGCAAACTTGCAGGATTCGGTACCGAAGTAGAAGAGCAACAGTTCGAGGTACTCAACTTCATTGTTACGTGCTGTGGCCTTGGGGACTTGATTGACGAACTAGAATAAAAAAAAAACGTTAATCAGCAAATGATCGGCCCAGCGACCAAGCAGCTACCCCGAAAACGGTCACGAACAGGTGGCAATCCCACCACAACCACAACCCCAACTCCCTGTGCGTGGACTGGATGTTGTTGCTCCCCCGACGGTCCGTCAATGTGGAGGAGGACGAGTACGACTACGTTCAAGTGAAGGTAGTGCCTGGAAATAGTAACCCGACCAGTGTTGCTGCGGCGTCGATAGCGACAAGCACCACGAATACACTGTAATCCAGTTCTCCTCACCGATGATTGTATTGACAACAGCACGCTTATGCGTTCACATGCCGCCAAGCACGTGCTCGAACACATGGAGAACCTCACCACGCTTTTCATGAACAGCCGTTCTGGTGCGATGATGCTTGTCGCTATCGATGTTGACTGGGTCAAATGAGCAAGGAGGAACGGTGGCGACATGGAGAGAAATATGACATAAATGAAAGCTGCAAAGAAAGTGTTGAAGTCAGCAGTGAAGCAACGTGTGTGGGAGATGAAAGTGGCAAGTGCAGAGAAACTCACTCAGCGCGGTCTTTATGAAGAAGCTTTGGAGACAAGGAGATGGAAATTAGGGAACGATGACCCAAGGTGGGAACAGAGAATGATGAACTTTGCTGACTAAGGAGAAAAGCTAGGCATATATGCAGAGAAGAGCTCGAAACTGAAGCATCTCCTGAAAGAGACTACGAGGATGACTTCCACCTGAGGTTTGTGAGCACAACAAACACTTACTCTGATTTGGTTCCTCGGCCATTCTCTGAAGAATGACAGAAAAAAGAGTGTTTGTATACTGGGCACACCATCTGGTGAATAGGAAGTGCGACTATGATGACGACCGCCTGCAAGAGCTGTAAATTGAAGTTTGTTACTGCTGTGTAAGGAGTACTGCGCCACCATTCCCTCCTGATCGCAACTCATGGTCTCTCCTGGGGGCAATCTCGGCTGCCAACAGTGCCTCAACCGACATGCAACAACGAAAGATATGCAAACTCGCGGATTCGGTACTGAAGCAACCACAGTGTGAGGTACTCAACTTCATTGTGAGGTGCTGTGCTCTGGGGGACTTGATTGACAAAAAAGAATATAAAAAAAACTTTCATCAAATTCGATGCTATTGGTTTGTCAGCTCTCAAATAATACAAAAGCAACTGAAGACAACCAGTGGTTTTAGAAAGTGATTTCAGAGTATTGGGTAAAGCCTGTGGCCATCTCACAGGTCGTGACATTGGAGAATTTTGCTGTTGCTGTGTAGAGGCGGTACATTCCTGCCTCCACTTCATAGAACCCCAGGCACTGTGACTCGTGTGCGGCCTCAGCACTTGCGGCTTTGGAGAGGAGTTCCTTTGGTGAGGAATTAGTTGTGCTCGAACCCACTCAATCCATTCTCCGTAGAGCGGCGAAGGGGAGCGGGCGAGGTTAGGAAGGAGTGAGGGTGGCTTGCCTTTGTCATTTGGAAGTAATGAGAGGGGTAACAAAACTCCCACATGTAGAATTCGAGGATATAGTGTGATTCACCAAGTTCTGGGTAAAGACGTGACACACCCTAATAATGGTAACCAAATAAGATGGATAGTCCGCAAAGGAGTATAACCGCGTCAAAAAGGGATTCCAGGACCAATTTTCCTGTCTGCTGGTGATCCGGGTGATATCCAAGATCAATATAGATATCCCCAGGTTGCAGTTCAAACCGCGGGAACAGGTACCACGTTATAACTACCTGGGAGAGCATAAGAGATACATTAACGCGGAATTTCTTTCTGACCTCTGGCCTCACTTCCCTCATTAGTTGAATAATATTCTTTCGAATATCCTCTTCGGGGTATGTTGTTAACTCTGCATCTACAACAGTATAAGATGATTGCCTTAAATACTTTGGTAAACCTTCGTAACCAAGGAAATAGATATTAGATGAAGGAACTCCTAGAATTGCCGCGGCAGTTATAGTCTCCTGTTGTCTCAATGAAGCGATTTCGGGAGCTGTGAGGTTCTCACATATAGAAGGGTTTCCACATCCCTTTTGTGTGTGTATCCCGAATTCCATTAACCGAAAAATAGAGAGAGCGTGGCTGAGGGTAGGTAGGGTGTTGTAATATTTGAATGGGAGGATATTCGTGCTTTATCTCCATTGGTCAGAATAACGTAGTAAACAGGCACCCCGCTCTGAGTAAGCAGGTACACCAAACCACCCATACAGGTCTCAATATCATCGGGGTGTGAACTGCGCCACTTGATGAATGATGGGGGTTCCGAGACAACACAAAGGACAAATTTGAGACAAATGATCCACCGCCGTGGGCTGTCATCGATAATTTATACCTTACAATCATCAGGGAGTGCCACCTCTCGTAAGGGATAGGTTCCGCCGACAACCCGTCCGGCTGGCCGCACCATCTTGCAGTTATGGGGGTGGTTGAAGATGCCGCTTCCCCGACGGGGAGCCACAACGAAACAGCCAAAAATGCCACAAGCCCAACCACCATCAATACAACTTGATCGGTAAAAACGGAAAAAAGTTTTCCGAGCCGTTGACCTCTTGGCTCGGCGGGAAACGTCTCACGCGGATTGACAATTAAATCACTGATTCTGTTGTGCCTCGCCAAGGAATACATGCGATTTGGCAGTGACAAGCAATACTCCAGTTGATGAGGCTCATCGACTTGATTTCAACACTCCAAGCTCAGAATCACATAAACTCAAACAAACAAACAACAAATCCAAAGTAAACAATAGAACCCTCTCTTTCTGTCTTCTGTTATTGAGTTAGTTTAGGCACAACATACACAGAAGCATAATTCCAAGATGAATATAATATAATACTTTGTGCCTCTTTGTTCTCTTTTGGTGCAGTTTCCCACCCAAGGAAACAATCCTACTGACTGGGATCAACAATTGCACTGGATAGAATTTGATATCAATACAACACCATCAGTCCTAACCAGTGAAACTCCTTTCTTTTTTGATCGCCTGTTGATACATTGTTATTGGGGAATTATCCAATCAAGAAGGTGATACTAAAATGAAACAACAACTGCATGAGAGACAAATGATCTGAGACATTGTACAAGAGCAACAGATCATAAAAAAGTCAAAACAGCAAAAAAGATGCTATCACACTTGAAGGAAGCAAGTGATAACTTCAATGTTGGTGTATTAGTAATTCATATTGATAGACTTAAACCATATCTGGATAGTGAGCTTAGAGTTAAAGTGGCTAAAGAAGAGCAAAAGTAGAAGATACCACAAGAACCAGTGAAACAAGAAAGAATTACATCAGGTGGAGATTTGAAATACCTAGCAACCCACAAAACGTCGAAACAGAATGTTTGATGAGGCCTGTTTAAATAGGTTTTTTGTTTGAGACATAATTATGGGATATTTTTCTTCCAATTACAATCAGACTTGTGGCTCCCTCTGAACTCGTCCCTGGCGTCCATCGCTGTGGCATGTTTGTTAGTCCCAGAGAGGAGTCCGAAGACTTTCCACTCATCGCAAATTGGCCTTTCTTTGCCCAAATTTCGATGATGAACGGGGAGACGCATGTATCGACGGAGAGCAGCGGAATCGGCACCGACATCGAAGGCAAATCTGGTGTGCCACCTATGCCCCATTACGCCCTAGTCGTATTTCTTTCTGACCTCAGAGATGAACGCTAAAAGATCCGCCGCCCTCAGTCGTGGTCGGCAGTACCGTAGCCGTAGCCGTAGCCGTCGCCGCCGCCGCCACCACCACTACCACCACGGCCACGGCCACGGCCAGCGTCTCGATTCCGCACCCCGCGAGGCCGGGATCGCCCCACGCACTCGAAAACGGCGGCGTACCGCACCCACCGACGAGAGCGACGTCGCCCAGTGGCTCTGATGAGACGCAACTTGACACACTCGACATGGATTACACGTATGTGGTGTTGTGATCTGTTGTGCTTGGCTCCTTGTGGGTGCCATTATGGGTTCTATTATTTGTTGCTTTGCTTTGCTTTGCTTTGTTTTATTTTATTTGTTGTGAGTACGCTAAGAGAATGTGCTTGCTCACTTCAGGAGTCTGCCAAACAACCCGTCACAGGACTACAGAACAAAACTACAACGGTTTATAGAACATGATATGCTACGTAAGCTCGATAAATCACAGCAACCAAAAGCGTACTTGGAATCCCCACCCTACTAGTTTTTTAGTTTTGTTTGGTCTCACTCGGTACAGTTTCAATCTACTTGACATTGCTCCTATGGTCAGAAATGGCATGGAGAAAATTGTCGAGGTTCACCTCCTCGTAACTGTGGATATTGTTATTCTTGCTCTAGGATGAATTTACAAATTGCTTTCAACCCAATAAAACGCGACCCTGGAACTGGAATGCCTACCTATTTCCGGCGTGGGTAGTAGGAATACTTTTTCGATATGCACTATTGATACCCGGAAGGTAGGCTTCTTTTTTTGTTATGTCACTTGTTAATGGTACCATTTTCAGAACGTGTTGGCTTATATTTTGTACACTGTTATATATCCCTGCATTTGCTTTTGTGCAACTCGCCATAAAAAACTCCGAAACGAAGATGTCTCTACAAGTATCTTTCTATGGATTCCAAATACAATAAGCAACATACTCAAAACAAAAAGCGCTCTTTAGCAAGACTGTATTGTGGAGCTTGGGTTTCGTCTTTCACTGGAGTTGTGAAATACCACGGAATTAAACCAAGGTATCTTTTCGCTTATAAATGGAATCTGAGGTATACCGTAGAAAGGCACCAAATCAAGTGTTCGTTGCAAATCACACCACCCTAATCGACATTTGCATACTACAACAGAACATGTCATATGCTATCATTGGTCAGAAACACACTGGAGTTGTAGGTCCAAGAGTAATCTAATTTTCTCCCTGCTTAATTCCCTTAGGGTTCTTCCAAGATTACCCTCTTGCCTGCCTCGGTTGCGTTTGGTTTGAGCGAAAATATGCAAATGATCGGGCCTACTTACAACGGAGGTTGTTAGTGTAAATGTGGTTTATTGTATTTACTAAACACCAGATTGAAGGAACATTTAGCCGAGCGGAAAAATAACCCTCTCCTTATTTTTCCTGAAGGGACGTGCGTCAACAACGAGTACTGCATCATGTTCAAAAAGGGGGTAAGCTAAAACCAAAGAGCATTCATTAAGTACACTCAACTATGCATAGGCCTTCGAGTTGGGAGCAACAGTATGCCCAATTGCAATCAAATACAAGTTGATTCCTTCTCAACATTATCACTTTACTGAAAGTGCTTAGTAAGCTCTTCTGTGACCCCTTTTGGGATTCACGCAATCAATCCTTCCTTCGGCATGTATTCAACATGATGAGGTCCTGGGCACTTGTGTGCGATGTGTGGTACCTGGAGCCTCAGCGTCTCCAGCCAGGTGAAACCCCCACTCAATTCGCGAATAGAGTCAAGGTACTATTGACACAATCACATTCTCTCCCCTCACTTGCATTTCTCACAGGCTTTGATTGCCAACAAAGCCGGTCTCGCCAACGTTGAGTGGGATGGATATTTAAAGTACTTCAAACCAAGCCCACGCTTCCTGGAGGAGAAACAGCGGCTCTACGCACTCAAACTCATGGACTTGATGAACACACGGACCCTGTCACTCCACACCCCTACTCTCCTATCTACCCCCACCAGCACCAACAACACTGAAGAAGAACCCATCTCACACCCACCACCCAAATCCTCCTCCCCCAACTCCCAGTAACCCAGGTTTTGTACAATCATTCAATAAGAAACCCAAAATGGAAACCAAAAACAAAATCAAAAATCCAAAAAAAAAACCCCACACAACCGCAGCACAACGAAACGACACACAGGCCTCAATGAAGCCACAGTCGTCCGTCCTTTCCATTGCAATCACATGCATTGTGATGGCAGCCTCAGCATCAGCTGTTGTTGCACCAGACCACTTTGTGATGGTGTACAACACCACGGTCAACAAGGGCCACGGGTCGATCATCAAGTTCAACATCACTCGCTCGGCGTCGCCAAACGGCGTCGACCGGCTGTACGAGCTGCTCACGCTGCCCGAGGGGTGCTACTACAACAATAATGGGATGTTCCGCGTGGTGCCGGACTTTGTGGTGCAGTACGGCATAAATGGAGACCCTGCGGTCAGTGCAAAGTGGAAGACGGCGTATATTCCTGACGATCCTGTCGTGTTGAGCAACGTGAAGGTTGCGGCGGGTGGTTGGCTGTGTTTTGGGCTTATGGGCTGGGGGTGCTCATTTGGCTAGTTTGTGGTGTTGTTTGGTTGATGTTGATCTGGTTTTTTGTTTGGCAGAAAGGGTTTGAGCTGTTGATGTGGGTTCTTTTTCTAATTGCACTTTTTAGGGAACCCTTGCCTATGCCATGTCAAGCAGCCCTAATTCTCGGACAACTCAATTATTCATCAACTATGCTGACAATTCATACTTGGATGCGGATGTATGTCTCATAAAATTATGCAAAACGTCTTACCTCTTCAAAGGGCTTTGCCCCCATTGGTAATGTTATAGAGGGATTTGATGTAGCATTGGATGTCAATGCAGAATATGAGCAAGAACCCAAGCAGGTAGAAAATCGCATTTCTGTTAAAGCTCACGGGAAACAGGCCCTGATTTATTCTCAAGGAAATACCTATCTTGAGCAAAATTTCCCTAATCTCGACTATATTCTCACAGCAACAATAGAGTAAACAAAAAACAAAGAGTTTTGTCTTAGGCATTTTGGTACATGAAAAAAAAAGTTCATAGAATACAACGAATCAAGACCAATCAGCATCGTCATCCTCTGGCTCAGCCGGTTTTTCTGCAGCCTTTGCCTTGGCAATTTTTGATGCAAAGGAATCCCCTGATTCGAGATTTTAGAAAAGTATGGGAGCAAGTAGGGAGCACCTAGTGATGTGTCCCCAGCAAAGTCTTTCAAGGTGTTTGTGAGGTCATCCATAACGGTGATTGTTTCCACAAGAAGAGAATCACCACGTGTTTTTAGGCGGAAACCTATAACGGAAAAGATGAGCGCAACAAACACGTAACGTGGCACACACTCTTTCCTTTCACAAAGTCAGAGTTGACATACTTCGCAGAATCCACCCAGAACTCATATGTGTTGGGTACTGGGAGAAAAAAAGGAATGTTAACGAAAAAGAAAGAAAACCAATTATAAGATAAAGGGGAATAAACCATTGGGATGAAGTTTGGAGCGCTGGGCCTCAGGCGGTGCACCTTAAATCCATCAATAAAGTTGAATTTAAACGTGCATTTAAATAAGAAACTAATACCCAATGCTATATGCAAAAGCAAAAGCAAAAGCAAAAGCAAAAGCAAAAGCAAAAGCAAAAGCAAAAGCAAAAGCAAAAGCAAAAATAAACAATGAACAATAAAAGCTACCAGGGAAAGTCCTAATGACAGAGTTCAGGGCAGCAGGGTCGACCTCGTCAGGGGTGTCCACGACGGTCCTGTTGGCCGTCAGGTACCCCGTCCTAACCACCGTCACCCGCTTGTCCTGCGGCATTATCTCCTGCCCTGTCCCCTCGTCGAACCTGCGGCGGCACGCCCGCGTCACCTTGAGCTGCACCGCAAAGAACCTCGTGGGGAGGCCCCCGCTCCCCGACGCCGACGCCGACGACGACGACGACGACCTAAGGCCCCCACTGCTGCTGGCTGTAGTACTAGTCGAAGTAGAGGAGGACGAGGGGGAAGAGGGGACGGTGAGGACGTGGACGCGGCAGGAGACCAGGACGCCCTCGACGACCAGGCCGCGGCCGCTGCACAGGGCGGCCTCGGTGAACGGCGTCGAGGAGGGGGAGGAGGACCACGCCGACGTCGTGGACGGCGCCCCGCTGTGTGGCTCGGCTTGCCAAATCATTCGATCGCTTTGTTTTTGGTGTGAGTGGAATCGGTTGGAATGCCGGTTCAAGGGGTGGAACTGTCGGGCAGTTTAGATGTTCGGGCTGTGCAGCGAGAGTCCCTGTGAGAGGGCCGGCGGGGATTGAAACCCAAAGATCCCGGGAATGAGGGGAAGCGCAATCTTTTCTCTGGAATGAGACTTCTTTTTCCCCTCTTTTTCCCAGAGGAAAATCTTGCAGAGGAGAATTGTTCGAACTTCCAGAGAGCTTGGAATCCACGGTGTGGTATCGCTTCAGTACGAAGCCTTTGTTCCGAATCGCGGCCTCGGGCTCCTTGGAGAGAAAACCACAACAGATCGACTGCCTTTTTTTTCCGTTTCGCAGTTTGGTGTACCTTCTCGCTTATCTAATCGCTGCATCTATTCTTCCCTTTTTTTTTGTTTAAACGACGACCAACAACGAACCCTTTGCTTCCGCGTCTCGTCCGCCTCGCCGCTATTCATCCCCAAGTTACATCCCATAATAACAGCGCCATGGCCAGCACAACCTCGACTACCACAACCACCCTCACGCCCGTTCGGCTGTGCCAGATCGGCGCAGGTCGAATCGGCACATTCCGCCTGGGCCTTTTTTCGCGGTCGCCCCACGTAAGATGCGTCGCCGTCGTTGAGAGCGATCGCGGAAACGAGGTTTGGGCCAACAGCGGGAAGCCAGGGCACCCGACGGCTTTCGCTGCGTTGGAGGACGTTAATGTCCAGTTTGACGCCGTTTGGATTTCCTGCCCTACAAAATACCACCCTGCAATGATCGAGAAGGGTTAGTTTTTTTTTTCTTATTATTATTATTAATACTATAAATATTTTCTAACAACCAAATATATCGTTTATAATATTGTTATTGTTATTATTTTTATTGTTTAATGTTAAATGTTGGTGTAGCGGTGAATAGAACGCGATTTGTATACTGTGAGAAACCTATAGCATATACTGCTGCGCAAGTCAAACAGTGCTATGCCATGTGTAAAGCTAGAGGTATTTTCGCAACTGTGATGGAAAGAGTTACTGCTGAAGCAGTACAGTTCCATTTTTCCCTCTCCGTTTTCTTTTATATTTGGTTTTGTCCGCTTTTTGTGCCTGTCATTTCCAACCCATATGCAATAGGTGTGGAACTTCTTTGTGGCTGGATGAGGCGATCCGACCAAGGCTATTCAGCACTATATAAGACGGTGTTGACAAAGCCAGTAGACGTCTGCGCACTGCACCTTGTCTCCAATGATTTCCCACACATGGCTCCAGCGTTTCTCAAAACATTGGGCTCCATATTTCAAGACCTTATGTGCCACGATTTCAATCTAGCATGCATGTTCATGAAGGTTCACCTATGAATTCTATTTAATCCATAACCCTCATTCAGGAAGAAATGCCAGTGAGCATTGAGGCACACGGCAAAGACAGTACCGGTGTTGGAATCTTCACCAGTGCCACGTGCATTCTCCAATACACAGGGGGACGATTTGTCTACATGGAAGCCACACGGTACGGGGATGGAAAATACGAGAACTACGCCAGGGTGTACAACAACACTGGAAACACTCTGGAAACCGGCAAGGAAGAGGTTCACCACACATTCATGGACCGGTACCTTGCTGCATTCAGCAGTGAAGTGGAGTACTTCTCCAGAGTGGTCAGAGGTGAAAATATTCCGCGCAAGAGTACTGAACGTAGCTGTGTGGCAACAGCTGTGCTGGTTGATTTGGCAGAGAAGAGTGCAACATCAGGAAAACGCGTATTTCTCACTGCAAAACACAGAAATGGTCTCAGTAAACTCTGAGAACCTTGTGTGTCACCCTTATTAAAAGAAAAAAAAATCCTCTAGAGGAAACACTCGTTTATCAACATACTAATTCAATAAGAAGAGGTTACAATAACAGTCATAGTCCCATCGTCAGCTTGCAATGGGATGAGCCGGAACAGTGAGTGCATTCCGGAATTCCAGAGGAACAAGTTGTGCTGGGTGGTGCCCCGTGATGAGGCGGGGGTGGGCCATCCACTAAAGATAAGAGACTGTCCTCAATATCACGTGGGGAACACAATTGGCGGTGTGGTGGTACCGGTTTGTCCTTGGCACACCACAGCATCAACTATTGCTGTGTTAACTAATTGGGAAAGTTGTGGCTTTTTCCTATCTACCTTGATTCTGTTCAACTGGTGAATAAAGCTAGCGGAGCTATCATAATCTGTAAGAAAAAGAAAGGTTACTTGGGTGTAAGTGAAGAGTGGCAAAACCTAGAACAACTATATTCGCTTGTGGGTATTGTTCCTGAATAGCTTTCATCATGCCTCTGCCTCCTATGTGAATAGGGAGGCACCCAGACCTTAAGAACAAGAATTAGTCAATTGGCAGTTTCAAAGTGTTTCCATACGGCGCAGTTACAACGATGTTACTGACTCCGTTCTGTAGGTGCTGCAGAATTTGTGCTACAATAAGCCAGCCTTCTCCGGCTTGGTGAAGTGGAGATACAAACCGCTTTGCCAAATTTTCCAAATTCTCAAGAGGGAGTGGGTGTATGAAGCGTTTGCTTTTTCCAAGTGCCGAGAGCACAGGATTTCTGAATAAGCAAATGACCTTCCTAATGAATGTCAATGAGATGCAGTAAGATACCAATAAACCTGCACGCAGCCCCACCCAGCCACTTCCCAGTATCAGAAGCAAAATAGTTATGATTCGCCACATTGTTGTACCCAGCAACTTCACTGTATTCAGTGAAAAAAAATGGTGCTACTTCGCACTGCTGCTCTTCCTCTAGGAATCGCAGTAACCAATTGTATTTTACAGGATCTGCCTAATATATATAAATTTCCGTAATAAATAGAATGATAAGACCTTGCACATCAAGCCAACAAGTCCCACTCTAGGTTTGTCATGTGTCTCTGTCCACAGGGGAAGGGCCTCAAAATCCTTCACCATTTCGTGAACCAGAGAACTGAAAAGTACAGGACTGCCTGTACTTACACTGGCCAAGGCACGCTCCATCCAAGTTTGGTGTAGTGTATTAGCACTGTTGGGGATAAGTTCATAGGGCCGAGTGCGATACAAAACCTGTACTCTTTAACAAAATGTCGGTAGGAGTAGATGATACCATAGAAAGTGCGTCACCCCATGCTAGACCCATATTAATACGGAGAGTCTGACCCAAGGTATAAGCTGGATTTACAGTTGCTGTTTCAAGTTAGTACCAATCCTGGCTAATTGATCTACCTGAGCAATCAATGGAGAATACACCAACTTGTGGGAAACCAGCCCTATCAAAAGCATCCCGAGCAAACCAGGCCATACGCCTAGATGTGCAGGATCCACCCATATGTATCCACCTGAGATTTGTTGATTTTGGAAAAAACCCGTTGATAAAAGAGCAACTCTACATTACATCAGTATTATTGGGATCCACTAAGCCATTCAGTAGTGCATACAACCACGAACCAACCACTATACTCACTCCATAACATACATCAGGATGTATGTAACGCATTGCCAATTCATTACGAGCCACTTCAGGAATATCAGGGCAGGGTATGGAATGGTAACCACCGGTATTAAAAGCAGTGGCATACAATTTCGTGTGCTCAGGAGAGAAATTCTAGTAATTGATGAAAGTTCCATGAATTATAGCAAAGTATTTATGGTAAAATAGTACCATGAAGAGAATGGTTGTAGGTGCCTTGCAACATGAATCTGCTCGATAAGGAATTGGACGCAGGGAGCTTACTGATGCTTTGGTGGTAATCCCAGTGCTTGTGCAAGTAGAGATAGTTGTGTTGCTTGTGGAAGTTCGAGAGGCAAGAGATGAAGCTGTCAACGAAGCACCCATTTTCTGTGCTCGCTGCTCTTCCCACGTAGCAAGGAGGGAACGAACTCGTACTCGCAGTGAAGCCATATTAGCATTTTGATCAATTTTAATTGCACAATGTGGGTGGTTGAAGTATCTGAACAGTGCCTTGACGTGAAATGAATTTGGGATATGGAAGACAAAAGGAAGTTTAACCTTAATTTCGTCATCTGTCTCAGGGGAGATGCTGCATCCAAACGACATAAAATGCACAAGTAACAAATCTACAGCCTGCACAACAGCCAAGGCAGAATGGAGGACTCTGGAATCGTACACAAATGTGTTGAGAAGTCGCCATCCAGGCCATCCTTGTGTTGCCTTGGTTTTTTTATCTGGCTGCAGATGAACTATGCTTTCACAAGTTAGGACCCAATACCCCCATGCAGTCAACATTCGAGCGACACTGTTTGCCCCAAACCAGGGATCAAGGTGATAAGGTCGACATGCTAAAACAACTCCATTTGCACCACTCTGTCTCATGTATCTTAGTGCCTCCTCACCTGCACGTTTTATATCATCGCGGTAACACTGCTGAGCCAATGCACCCGCTTTCATTGCAGACGAAACTTCTCTCTTTGTAATATCTGTCACAGGATGTGAAACAATAAATACCCAATTGGGAAGGACAAACCAGAAAAATAAGGTGCAAGTTGCACATAAAGATGTTGAGCTGCTGCTGATAGATCAAACAATGGAGCAGCAGGATGCAAAAAGTGAGCTTGAGCAGTATCTAAATTGCTGGCAATGACATTATGGTAACCACTTAACAGTGGACAGTGATTCAGCACCGATGTGGATCCATATTGATAGTCATATTCAGTTGCAGAAAGAGCTCTCTCGAAGGGGCTTCCACTGGAAGAAGGAATGTCTTTGGCAGCCATTGGCTCACAAGGGAGAAGTATAAAATTTGCTCTGCCATTTTTTATCAGGTCCACAAGATGACCATGAAGGAGTTTGATTGGGAGGCAACATCCATCCACCTGCAGTTCTAAATGGAAATGCTATACGAAAAGCGTGCATACTGGTATGCTGCTCAATCCCATGGAGAAGAGATTGTCCGAGCTCTCGCGGGACAACAATACCTCAAACCGTAGTGCTCTGAAAACAGCTTCCCAAAAGGGAAACTCATCATAAAACTGAAGTGCTCGAGGTATTCCGACACTACCTCTGCATCGTGCTGGCGGAGTTGGGTCTGCTATGCGGAAAACACGTCTTCGTTGCCACTCAAACATGTTGCTTAGAGGATGTGAAGTGCCGGTACTGTGGAAGTTGAGAGATAGTTGAGGTGAAGCACACGGTGGGTGTTGCGGATTATCAAAGTTCATGCTTCCCAAGGAACATCTGTTCCCCGAAATATGTTCTGTAGTGGAATTTATGTGATGGAATTTTTGGATTGTGAGCAGACTGTAAAGGTTACTTAAAGAAAGAGAAACAAAAGTAGGCTGGACAACCAGTTATTGGTACATTTGCAACAGCGACGGTTTACGGACTTCCACTTTAATGCTGTCAATTCATCCAATGATAAAAAGGTAGAATGTGCTACAGGACAATTTGTCTGCTCTTGTTGTTGTGTCTGCTCTCCCTCAGTCAGATAGAAGAACAGAGGTGGACACTATACCATTAACTGCTTTTCCCACATGGCTTTGGCTTCTAATGCCGCTCCAAAGGCACCCATATTGCCTGCAATATCTGGCCGAATAACTTCCACACCTGCTACTATCTCCAGAGCGCGAAGAACGGCATCATTCAAAAACATCCCGCCTTGCACAACTATCCTCTTTCCGAGTGAAGTCATAGATCGAACTCTCATAACTTTAAACAGTGCGTTTTTGACAACAGAGATGGCAAGTCCCGCCGAGATGTCTTCCAGGGAGGCACCATCTTGTTGAGCTTGCTTAATTCTGCCAAAGTAGAAAACTCTTGTTTGAAACCGGCACAGTGAAGGACTAAACAGAGCTACCTGGAGTTCATGAATACTGTGCATCGTGTCCCTAGGTCTACTGGAGATCGGCTTTTCAATCCAGCTTCAACGAATTTTTCAATTGTGAGGCCCAGTACATTGGCGACTGATTGTATGAAAGATCCACAGCCAGAAGAACAAGCTTCGTTCAGGAACATGTCTTTTATCACCCCATCTTCTGAAATTGAAATACATTTCATGTCTTGTCCACCTATATCCTGAGGAAATAAGAAAAAAATGATAATATTTATTTAGTCACAAACCAGAACAAAATCTGCATCTGGGTGAAGAAATTTCGCAGCTTTAAGGTGTGCCATTGTCTCCACAACACCATATTCAACCCGGAAAGCTTTTTTGATGAGCTGTTCACTGTAGCCTGTGGCACAAGCTGCAGCGAAGAATGAACCCGTGCTGACGTATCCTATGAGTTTCTGTATTTCTGCCAGTGCAGTCACTGCTGTGGACATGGTTTCTCCTCGATGAGAACTGTAGATTGTATGTAGTAGATTGCCGTGGCAGTCGATGACTGCGGTTTTGAAGGTTGTTGAGCCTGAGTCTATGCCAATGAAGAGTGGTCCAGATGTTGCTTCAATATTTCCTCGTTTGGCTGAATGCAAGGAATGCCTTTGCTGAAATGCTATCAACTCGTCTTCACATGTAAATAGAGGTGGCAACCTCTGGGACGGAATTGAGCTTTCCACTTGCAAACTGGAATTTCCAATTCCACTAAAATAGCGATCCACTCTCCTTAACAAAAAAGACAGAGGCATTGGAGAAAATTTGCCATATCCATGGAGAGCTGCCCCACTGCACACCATTGCGTGTGCATGGGGTGGTGTAAACGCATTTTGTGCTCCGGCAGTCATGGCCACTGAACATACAGCCTCCCTCAGGCCAGGTAAAAAATGCATTGGACCCCCTAGCATCACAACATTTCCAGATAATCGGCGTCCACCAGATAATCCCCCAATTGCTTGAACAGCTACTGCCTGCAAAACAGAAGCAGAAATGTCTTCTTTTGTTGCTCCCTCACTTAGGAGAGTCTGGACATCCGTCTTGGCAAAAACAGCACAACGTGCAGCAATTGGGTGGATAGATTTGTGTTCTAAAGCGAAGGCGTTCAAGCCAGCAGCGTCAGTTTGGAGCAGGGCAGCCATTTGATCGATAAATGCCCCGGTGCCTTGGTGATATTAGTACTACTAGGCAATACCCTATTGACCCTGAACTTCGTACCTGCAGCACAAGTACTATTCATTTGCGTATCCATACTATTTTCTGTGAAGCGCATGATTTTTGCATCTTCACCACCAAGCTCTATGGCTACATCAACGTGTTGCTGAATCAATTTTCTTACGGCTTCAGCACAAGCAACAACCTCTGTATCTCTTAGGGCAAATAAATAAACAACATATGCAGTTCTTAAGGTGATAGAGAAAGACCACCTACCATGAACAAATGGGAGGCCAAGTGCCTCTGCCAGTTGCATTCCACATGAGCCAGTCACACATGCTGTTGTAAACAGGCACTGTTCATAGTTTTCCTCCTTAATGTCACTTGATGCAGTTGCATTTGTATTTTCGTGTGAATTGTGTGCCATTGAAGAAGGAGGATGTTCAGATTCCCCCAAATCGACTGTGATTCCGGAAATTCGTGAAAAAGTATCCCGTAATATTTTCTGAGCAGTCTGGTATCGCTGCGTTACGTCCGGCAGCGCGTCAAAAAACTCGCGGAAAGCTTCCAATACAGTGCCATTGACGTCATATCTGTGCCTTTTATAGCACTCAAATACGGTGGTAAACTCGAGGCTGCCCAGAAACTCGTCCACCAGCGATGTAGTGGTGTGCGCGTTCCCTTGCTGAGGCGTGATTATGGGCGTTGGGTCCGCCCTCGCCGCAGCCGTAGTCGTCGAAGTATACGAAATGGATCTACCCACAGGCGAATTCGTTGTCGGTATTTGTTCATGGTTGTAGACAGGCCAGTAAGTTGGTTCTGTAGAGGCAGGTCGAATCTGCTGCGCCATCGCGACCAACTTGACCGTCGTGCTGCCCACGTCGAGGCCCACCAAAAGGTGGCCCACAATGCCGGCATTGGCAGGTGGCGAGGAATCGGATCTGGTGGCGGCGGCCGTTGCAGCCTCAGTCTCTGCGTGGAGGTTTCCGCCTGCGACGGCTCGGTTGGCCTCGTGGCTTAAGGCGATGGGCTTCATTGAGTGTTGGGGATATATTGTAGTGTATCTTTGTTACAGTCAGGGGTGAGAGTTTCAGGATAGGAAGGTGGCGCAGAGACTGGTGACCCCTACGAAAAGGGGTGTCCCGAGAAAGTGGTGCGGGACCTCACTTAATCAGACTGAGGCAGAGTGACATCAACAAGGAGACGCAACTAAGTTGATGAGAGACCCACTTGGAACCAACTCAGTTTTTTTCAGAAAACACAGCAAAAAACAAAAAAAAAAAAAGGAACACGCAAACAACGAAAGGAACACAGAAAGCAAAAGGGAAAAGCAATGTCGACAAACACGTCATGTGGAGAGGAATTCCTGGGCGCCCTTCTGGGTCCCGTATTTGCACGCTTTGGTATCGTGACTTCACCGTTTTGACTCATATTCCTCACCACATGAAAAGACGAGTTCCCCATGAGCGATCTTGCAGCACTGCTGCAGAAACATGAGAAGGCAGTATCTGTGACAGATTCTGCAATCGAGGCATACCGAAATAAGTTCCCTCCTCCAGAAGAAGTTCCTATCATTCCAAGCACCCTGGATACGGATGTTCTCGCAGGAACCGCTGTTCGGGAGAATCAATTTGTTGAGAGATCAACAACCCTAGAGCTCCCTGGATTCGATGCTCTGACTCTTAAACTTGTGCTCCCTGAGGTAAGGTGTTATCTCTGGCTCTTATATCTAACTGCATGAGATTTAAATAACTACTCGTAAATATAAGTATTTATTTAACCTCTTACCTGTTGCGGGAGGGTCCCGTACTTTCGGGATTTTTGCTTACCTTTTTCAATATGATCTTTGCAGCATGTTGCACCCAACAGCCCAGTTGGAGAGCTTGTAATTGCGCTGAAGTCGTTTCTGACATCAGCAAAGGAGGCTTTGCAGCGAACCAAGTACGTCAGAGATGACGAACAGTCCGACGGTATCCTTAGAAACCTGACCAGAGTTGCCGATGTTGTCGTACTGGCAAGTAGCTATACCATGCATAACGAGGGAAAAAATGGGGGGGGGGGGGGGGGGGGGGGGGGGGGA
>JAHLWZ010000306.1:18821-41908 GCA_020536535.1 Pelomyxa schiedti | reverse complement strand
GATTGTGCCTGAGATTGGTATTTTCTGGTGTGTGGGTGGTGCACAATTTGGTGCTGGGACTGTTGTTGTGGGGGTGGAAGTACAATTAACTCATCGATGCAGTTGGCAACAGTGCCAGAGTTAGATGCCACATTGACAAAGGTTCACCAGGCGACAGTTGTTCCTATCCAGAAGAGATATGCAGATGCCAAAACCGCTTCCGAAACAATTGACCCTCTTGAGAAGCAAGAGGAGGTAATTAACCACTGGTCAATATAAAAGCTTACTTTGTACGAAATGTATAGTGGTCAGAGGCTGATAAGAATTTACTTTTACGGTGGAACGAAGCTGTTCAAGATCGCTCTGAGCTGGATGCAATCCACAAAAACGCCGGGGACAATGCCTGTTTTGAGTTAGTGGCGAGAAGTACTTCTCTAATAAACTAAAACCAGATAAATAGGATGAAAGGGCCCTCTGTTGACGAAATGCTCATTGCTACTTCTGCAGAAATAAGATCTTTGGAAGTGGAGTTATCAATGGACTCTGAAGACCTAAAGTGAGCCAAGTTATACCTCTTGCCTTCCCTTGGTAACGTGGGAAAAAAAGGTGCGTTGAACAAGGTTGCTCCAAGGTGGAGAGTGAGTTGGAAGAGACGCTCAATAAATTGAAGGCAAGGCAGATGTTTCTAATGCAAAAACGTGAAAAGGGGGAGAGAGATGCTAAGATTATAGAAGCAATCATTCATGAACTTCTGGTATTTTTTAATTGTTGAACCATCAAATTTTTGGGAAGGAAGTTACTCACTTTGGTTCAAAGGAAAGGAACAGATGTCAAATAGCACAGAATATAAGCGATTCACGTGAGCTTGCATTTATTGAAAAACAAATAACCCCGGAGACGGGCACGTTGCATCTGGAAAAGGCAGGGAAGCTTGCAGTTGCCCAAACGCGCAAAAATCAGCTTTTGACTCGGGTGAGGAGACTGATGCAATACCTTTAGGAAACTAACTTTCCCTTACATTAGAACGGAGATTGCAATGCGAGGATAGAATCCTGGAAGTGTGTCGAGAAGGCAATAAATTTACTGTATATCTGCAAAGAGGTGTGAGGAAAAGCATAAGATAAAGTAATCAGACCATCTCCAGAATATCAATTCTCGAGGAAGCGAGTATTTCCTTGCACATGGAACAGAGCTCAATTACATCCGCGATCAGATTATTGCACTCCTACGAGAACTAAGTATGACCCTTTCTCTATTACGAGAAATGGAGAAGAAATTTTGGGTTGTAGGTTTTCCTCTTACATATGGCTACAGCTGTAAGGCAAGCAGACTGCAATTACCAATTGAGTCGGCTCAAGGCAGGAGTGGAAGCCGAAAAGCACAGGCAAACTCAGCTAATAAAAACAAGACAGAAGCCAACAGAGAGAGATAAGGAAGCTCTGGTTGCACAAAAAGAAGAAGTGGTATGCGTTTTCACGGAAAACAATAAAAGCTAACTTAAGTTATAACAGAGAACACTGGAAGAGCTTCGAGATGAACTCACCGTGCAAATTGAATCTCTGAAGGATGAGCATGCTAAGTGTATGCTAGACGCTCTCAGAGGAGAGCAACATCAGTTCTGCCATGACGTTGACCCCAAAGAAATTGCAAATGCCAAGGCGGCGAGCTCCTTCGAAGTTCACACCAAAACCGGCGTAGTGGTGTGGCAACCGGCCTCCCAAGGTATTCATTCTCCCCAAGCAGTTGGGACCATTCAACCAAACTCACTCACAACAGTTCTCGAAACGATTTCGGCCGAGCGCTCCCTGAAGCTCATAGAAGAGGAAATTGCCCGAGACCGCGCCATCATCGAAGAGAAAAAAAAGGAGCAGCAGAGACTCGAAGCGTTCCTAAGAAACCAAGCCGATTACCACCCCGTTCTTGCCATCACATCATCAGCCTCAACGACAACAACATCATCCACCTCAACCTCCGCTGTTGGGTCTGGCCTAGACTGACACTGGGAGATTCTCAGCCCTCACCTTTTTTTGTGTTTGTTTGTATAAACGATGAAGCGAAGACTTTTTTTTAACTTATCGAAATGGTTTCGTAATTTGTTCAGGGAGCCATGTAGAGGTAGAGTGATGTATCCCAGGCGCAAGAGAGCAGGGATGATCCATCCGGACACATCGATATGCAAGAGACTCTGTTCTGGGCGATTGAGGAACGCCATACCGGTTGGCCGGTAAGCACACTCCACCCAGAGACGGTGAAGTCATCGTGCCCACTGAATATGAAGTGACCGCTCAGTGAGAAATCGACTGAGGTGACGCCGCCACTGGGCCGGTCCGGCAAAAAGATATTAGCCAGAACATTCTGCCTGATGTCATACACTCGGCATCCACCGTCGTCTGTGAGTTTCAACTCTGATTAGGGCTATGCAAGTGTTATGATATCTGGCATACCGGATGCAGTTCCCAGCAGTGTTCCATTGGAGGAAATAGTCACACTGTTTATATCTGAATCGGCCCCGGCGAAAACGGCTATGGCCTTGGTTGGGCATCTAATATCATACAACACGGCAGTAGCGTTGCATAGACCAGTGGCAAAGATGTTTGTATTTGCTGGATTTATGCTGATCGACATTGCATCTCCCTCTCATGGAATCAGTTTTGTTTCAGGGGTGGTTTGAGATGAAAGAACACCCACGGGGGCATCTTGGAAAGTGGCCACCAAAGTGTTTGTTTCCATATCATGCAACATGCATGTAAAATCTCCTGATGATGACAGGATCCGATTTTCATTGAGAAATTTTATACACGAGATATATCCAGTGTGCTGCCCGAACGACTGGACAATTTTCCCAGCTTGTCCAACTCTCTGGTGAATAGTGACAGCATCTGAACGAGATCTTGTGATGAAAGTTGTAGTGATGGTTTCTACATACTATCAAGACCACCAGATGCAGCAAACTGGCACGATGGAGAAAGCGCACAGCACATCACCCAGCAAGAGGCGAGATGGATATTAGTCTCAAGTGTCACTGCTTGGTTTTCCAGCCTCTATTTAGGAATTACTTCCTAGATTCAGGAAAGCAGAAGAGTGGCAAGAACAAACGTGAATAAGGACTTTGCCATCTTGTGAGGCGGATGCAAACGTGCTGCAATCACCTCCCCAAGCACAGGCATAAACTTTCCCGTGATGTCCGGTAACACGCAGATATTTTTTTAGCCTGCATTTCCACCCAGTGGCACCACCTAGAACACTGATTTTTGGGATTTCACTGTATGTTTTCGTGTTATTTCCAGGCAGAAGGGAGCTTATCACAGCGGCAGCTTTGTGGGCAATGACACTCATAGAGGAAGCACTGAACTCTTGCACAACAGCAGGGTCTCTCCCCAATGTCACCCTCCCACAAGCACCCAGCCAACCCGGCGGCCCTCCCTTCAGTGCATAAACCTAGTCGCATGTCACGTGACTATATAGGCACGTGATACAAAGCAACCCAGTCAACACGAACCACAACAACACAACAACACACAACAACACAACAACCTCCACACCACGGCACAGCACAGCCATGTAATGGCGTATGACATCATATGACATACCATAGGCATACCATTCTGTGCCACTTCCTGCACACGAGCGCGAATCTCATCATCGCCTCGTACCTCGACACCTCGTCCACAAGCATTGCGCTCATCGCCGGGGTCCCGCCGCCGCCGCCGCGGCCTCGCTGCTCCGCCGCCCGCGCGGCCTTGTCCGTGTAGTCCACGGCATCGCTCCTGGGCACAGCCGCTGCGTCCGTAGTGGTGCTGGTGGAGGTAGACGCCGAGGCCGAGGCATTTTGAGCGGGGACAACAACGACAGGTAGAGCCCACGGCCTGCTTAGTACCAGTGACAATATAAACTGCACAACGTCCTCGGGTATCGTGTCCATGGGCGCGTTAGCGTGCCCGTTTACCGATAAGATTACTGTCTGGGAACTGTTTGTGGAGGAGAAAGAAGAGTTTGGGCGGGAGCCTCGAAAAAGAAACTTGACGCTTTCGTGGAAAAACCGTTCCGTTCCGTGGAGGTGTAGTGAGGTGTTGGCGGCTGCGACGATGCTGGGGATGGTTGTGACGTTAGGGCCGTTGGCCCGCGAACAGATGACAGCACTTGCCTGCGCGTGCCTGTCACAACGGCATCGAGGGGAAGGGGGATTGGCGTCGATGGCTATGGCGAGGGAGGTTCTCGTGGCCGTGTCGCGTCACGTGTTGACGACCAGGACATGGTTGGTGATGCGGAACGATGACTACGACTGCTGGGTCGTCGGCCTGTCTTTGACCCTAGGTTGATGATCCCATCATTCACTGCCATTCAATCACTGAATGCGATGACCTAAGGTAACACCCCACCAGAGCAAAAGCAATTATGGATGCATGTCACAGGGCTGGGTGAGGTGCTGGAGGCTGGATGACAAAAACAAGTATAGGGGACTGGACTTGGAGAACAATGGCACAACAGAACCAAAGATGTGCAGTTCGTGCTGGAAAGGGTGTGGTACCTGGTGTATGATTGCATGAAACTCCAAAACTTTGGAGGTTGTGGGTTAGGCAAAGGACTTGTTGTAAAGTGAATGAGAACCTTCAACAGGCCGGAACAACAAATAGAACTTGTAGTTAGTTCTAATCAGCCTTTTTCCTTGCTCCTGAGGAACTTGGTTGAACGCCACGGTCCGGAGTTTATTTTGTTTCTGCCATGTCGGTTCGTGAATTCTAGAACACCACAAATTGTAAACCAGAACTTGAACGCATCCTGGCTGCGAGTACACAGGTCATAATAGACACCCCATCCGGGTGTCATACACCCTCGCCACCGGCAATACCAGCGAATAGCGGCGCGTCGTCGACGGAAGTGGGGCCACTATCGACGGTGGGGGATTCGTCGTATTCGCCAAGGCTCCTCACCTTGCTGAGGGGACTGCTCAAGCTTGGGCCCTACGAGGAATTCCTGAGAGCTCCTGATTCACTCCTAAGGTGTCTCACTCATTGCGACCCTGCCTGGCTCACGCGTCCATATCTAGATGGTACCCTGCCTTGCAACTCCCTTTCCTTGTTTCTCTTTTGTGAAAAATAAGTTCCAATAGGTGAATACCCTTTGCACATTGCGTGCAAGAGAGGGTATGTGAAGACCACCAGATACTTGATTGACGAGTGCCACTGCGATGTAAATATCACAGATGAGAAAACTGAGAAGATGGGAATGTCACCGTTGCACCTTACATGCTTCTTGTATACACTTTATTCTTTTATTGTTACTGGCCCAAAGCTCTTCCCAACAATAACTCATTTTCCATACTACAGTGGGCATGCATACCTTGCATACCTTTTGGTCAAGCAGTATCATGCCGATGTAAATCTCAGAGATACTCACTGGAGGACACCTCTTATGTGGGCTGTAAGTCAGGGACATCTCGACGTTGTGAAAGTGCTTGTTCAAAACTGTACTTTGTTTCAGATCATTTGTTCTCTGAACAACCACTGACACAGGCAATGCAAACCCCACCCTTCGTAATAAATATGGTGATACCCCATGTGAGACTGCTGAGAGTACTGGGCACCATGACATTGCTCTGTTTCTGGAGGAATTCCATCACAATTCCGCAAGCAAGGCAAGTGTTTCCAGCAACAAATCTCCACAAGTCATATTCCTCATAATAATTTTCCCAACCAACTCCAGGAGGGTTGCCCACAACAGACTTCTGTGAGCTTGGAAGAGCTTGTCACGATTCCAGCAAGTGGAGAGGAATTGGAGGACAAGACCAAACTTCAACTTGACCTCACAAACCAAACAATCTCACTTTCACTTGGAGAACAAGAACAGGTGCCGGCCAAGTATTATCAAAGACAGACACCTTCACCTGAAGAGGGAGCCGCAAACAGAGAGCCACTGAATTCTGGTGAGGTGCAACTGAGTGCATTGGCTATCAAGATTGTGTGTACTTTCAACAGCGTGTGTACCCCTTCCACCACTTTGAATTACTGCTTCCCTCCAACTCTAACCTTTGTTTTGAACAGGGTTGTGGGAGGGGCCTTTTGTCCTGGAAGGATTGCCTGTCGTGCAGTCAAGTGTGCATAATTTGGCGCCGGCAATTATCAGCCGACGATTCGGTTTGGATTCCTCACATCATGTATTTTTTTCCCTCCAACCAGTCGTTTCGCCGCCCCACTGATCTCAAATGTTCATATGTTCTGTGCAGAGAAGAAATTCGCGATGCAGTGAGAAACACTGTGAAATATCTGGATGAGACAATTCCCCATGAGGAAAAAGACGAGTGGAGAAAGGCAACCGCCAACGACACTGAAATGGAAGCACTGAGAACATGGCAAATAACGCCACCGGAAAAGTTTTGTGGCAACTCCAAAGAGAAGTTCCTTTGGGTGAAGAGGAAAAAGGGGAGGGTTCCCATGCCTCTGACTGGTGATGTTCCGAGATTCAATCCATTGATTCACGACAAATGGTTCTTCTTCCTCTTTCTTCTCAACAATTTCTCACGAAAGTAACAGGTGGTCTCCACGTGTTGTGGCAAGCTTCTTGTGGTGTTACATTTGGCACTACCAGGTATGCCTCACACTCACTCACACACTTCCTCTTTTGTGAAGTGACTACCACAAACATGGAAATTCCAGTGGCTCGGATTCTTTGCACAAAAGAGTGCCATGAAGAAAAACAGCTCTGACTCCAAGGTGTTGGCATCACTGAGGAATCCACTTGGACTTGTTGGTCTTATTCCAATTCTCATCTTGCTTGTGAAGTGCCTGAGCATTCCACGTAAGGAGACGGACAACAACTGCGCACTTTGGCCACCGGCCCAGAGTTACATTACCACCTCTGTGTTGGTGAGTTCCCTTTTCTCAAAAGGTTGTATAGACTGCTAACTTTCAATAACAGTTTTCATTTGTGAGTGCCTTCATTCTTTTAGCATTTTCCCTTTCATCTGAGGTGAATTTCTTTTTTCTCATCCCAATCTCACATTCTTCCGGCAGACGAATAGCTTTTACTGGTTCCCGATTGCCATTGTTATCGCCGGAGCCATCCCTTTTCCGTCGGAGTGGATTTGCTTCTTCCGATCAATTGTATCTTCAACAATTGAAAAATTCAAACAGTCACAACTCACCAAACAAATGAGCAGACACAGAACTCGATTTTCGTGGCTGTAGCTTCTGCTGTGATGCTGACATCAACATTCCTGTTCACCAAATACATATGGAAGGAACGTGACAACCACAAATCCCTGGTTTGCTTCGATCCTCCACATGATTCAATCAATCACCACACCGCCACTCATCCGCCAATTGACTCACATGCAGCGAGTTGGAATAATTGTGACTGTTGTTGGGCTCATCATCTGGTATGACCGCGCTGTGATGTTGCTACGAGCTGGAGTCACATCGCAGCATATTTTCCTACGATGGCATTGCCCTGGGTACAGCCACGCGTGGCTCAGGCACAAACTTGCCATGGGTCTCATCCTTATTGTTATTTTTATTCTCCTCCTGGCTATTTTTGGTCTTTAACCCTGTAATTTTGGGTCCCAAAATCCAGTAAACTGATAGTTTTTGGTCAGCCAGGGAAAACTTTTTTTCTGTGAATTTCTTGTGGCCCTGCTTGTGGGGTTTGCAAGGCATGCGGTTGTCAGGGCTTGTTGCAACATGGACCACTAATATCATCTCCACAACCACCAACAGTAATGGCTGAAAACCAAGGTTTTGAGACAATGGTATGGTATGGTAGTGAGGACTTGTCTCCTATGCTTCTGAACAAAAAAAATTCATTTCCCAAAAAAAAACCTCTGCTATTTTAAATATAAGATTTCCTCATAGGTGCTGGCCAGGACGGCAGCACGGAATACATTTTCTGAAGTGGTTGTGGCTGAAACTTCGATGTGTTCACAGCCCCACCTCGTTGCCAGGTCCCTTCCTGCATCTGTAGATACTTCCCTTCGCGATTCCAGGTCCCTCTGTTGATTGGGTTTGAAGAAGCAAAGTTAGAAAGAGAGATGCAGGAGCGCGTCAGAATTTGAAGGGAACGAAATCGGACTATGTTGCAAATAAACGTAACGCGGAATGGAAGATACCTTGTTACCAACGAGAACTAGGTGTAATTCTGTTCCCGGGCCTTTGTCATGTACGATTTGGTCATGAAGTGCATCCAGGGCATTAAATGATTTCAAGGATGTTGCATCGTAAACAAGTACAAAAGCCTTATAATTCTATGGTGTTGTGCTATTACTGTCATTGTTTTCCATTGTTAATATTATATGCGTGAAAATGAATTCCGAAGTTGTCAGCCCAACTGAGTGCACCCCAACATACATTAAAGTTGTGTGCCAGTTCGGCCAAGTCCTCATAATCTACACAAGTGATACTCACATTGCACCTCGATCCATCGTCCATCACAACCACTCTTTCCTCTCTTCCCCCCGTCGAAACATCCGAAGCACCAGAACCAGAAGCGGGAGCAGGAGGAACATCAGCAGCTGTGGCAGGAGCAAGTGAGTGAGACATGAAGTGTTGCACCAGAGTTGTTTTTCCCGCTCCTCTGCAGCCACAAACCACCTGTGATGCGTTTTGAATTCAAAACGAGTCGTTTTAGAGCCGGTGGCACACACTTACGAGGGCGAGGTGAGCGGGCACCACTCGCCTTCTGCGCGGTGCCCCTTCGCGGCTCTCAGAGGCTCCCATTCGAGTCGATCAAAGCAAGGTGTCTGGGGAATATTGACTATACTCACGTAGGGGCTGGTATGGCGTAGAGACGGGCACTCTGGGAGTCCCTTGGGGGATTGAATGTTGTGGGGGTTTCAGTTGCCACCAGATTAATTAAACAAAAAAATCAAACGAAAATTAAGATGAGCAGGGCGAGTGGGAGTACGGCGTTGTCTGATAAATCACTGAATGCCTTTGCTTCCTTGTTCGTAGTTGTTTGTTGTTTTTGGGGTTTTTTTTTTTTTTTTGTTCACTGTCTTACGTCTTAAAACAAGGTTGAAAACTGTACAAAACGACGGTAATGGGAGCTGTAGGTATTATGCTATATTTTTGTATTGTGGAGTGACACCCACAAAGCTAAACCGAAGCAAAAGCCAAAGACCAAAAAAGACAAATCCAAGTCATCCATACCCCCAAAGGCACCACCCGCAAAAAGGTTTCTGGAATTTCTCTTCAATTTCACCTAGCTCTTATCATTGGGCTAGTGGGAGACCGTTGGTAATGCAAGCATACACTGCAACCCCTACCGCACTGGTTTCGACCTCTCCTGATGAGGCAGCATCAAACTTCCTACAAACACAATTTTCAGGAGTACCACGTGTATCATCCACCAAGGTATTTACTTCTTCTTTTGTTTTGTTGATGTCCAAGGGATTTTAGGTTATTTCAAAAGCATTGAAAACGGAGCTTGTTAATGTACCACCTGCAACTTTTGAATCTGTAAGAACTACAAGCCAGAAAAAAAAGCAAGTCCGCACTGTAAAAAATACACTGCAAAGACGAGGTGAGTTGCTAGCACAGAGGAAGAAGAAAGAAAAAGAGGTTGAGACTGGCCCAGTAAGAAAGCGAGTGGAGTTGGAGGGTGCCAGAAAGAAAACACTAGAAGAAGCACCGGAAATTGCCGAACTTCTCTCAATAGCCAGAGGTGATCATGATGAAAAGGACAGTGATGACTCTGGAGAAGAGAGTGACGGAAAGGAAATGGACGGTCATTTCTTCTGAAGACCGCAACTAACAACAGCCCAAACCCAACATTTTTTTTGCTTTTTTTTCCTTCTTCCAATTTCCGACCCACAAGTTCGCGTGGGAATTGTTTTTTGCCAATAAACGAAGGAAGAACCGGGCTAGTCAATGGCCTTGTGGTCTGTGCGTTGTGTTTCTTTGGTTCCATGTTGCCGTGCTACATCGAATCCAAAACCCAAACTATGACTCTCCAAAGGTAATAAATTGACCACCTAATTAGTGGCGAGCGTTTGAGAATGACGAGGCATGGCTACCTTAAGTTCTCAAGCACTCAGCGCTAACTCCTTCCTTTCTGGGAGGGAGCCCCGGGACAGAAGGAACACAATTGCCGGCCATGAGGCCATCTTTTTTTTTTTTTCTTTTTATTGTATTGACTGGCAAAGTGCTGAATAAGCACTCTGGAATACAAGGATTCAAGAAATTGGTTTGCATGGAAAGAAAAGAGATTTGTACATTTGGCTGTTTGTACAGGGTTTGTACATTTGGGATCTGCCCAAAATCTTTTTGGTGTTATTGTGTCAGTGAGGGAGTGGGTACGTACTTTCAAAAAGAAAAACAGATTAACAGGGAGTCGGGATGCACTGTAGAGCAGAGAAATGAGCTTGGGATTTATTAGAAGTTGGTAGATCCATGTGAATCAGTACTTTTCATTACAGGCGTGCAAGGCATTGATGAAACATGCATTTGGTAGTGTTATTTTCCTGAGAGACATATAACTTCTTGGATCCCAAACATGAATGACTCCCTGTGAGTCCGCTGAAATCACAGCTCTGCGGAATCAATAAGGATTGTAAAGGGATTTCTTAGGAGGCTCACCCGGCACAAGGAGTGAGAGCCGTTATATCAGTTTCATGTCCACTTAATGTTGCCACACAGTTCTTTTGTAGTAGAGTGAGTATTATCACGATAATGTCGTGACACGACACCATATACATGCTATCAAATATGCATATTTTATCTTGTGCAACCAACCAGACTCGATCGGAAATGACAGTAGCACAAGAATACCTACTCATTACAGGCACTGGGAAAGAGTTAGAGACACAAGTACCAGTATTTATTACATTTTGAAAGTACTCGAAAGGTGGACATGGTTTTAGAATCTAAAATGAGAATGCGCCTTGTGCACGCAACCCATACAAGTTTACGGTGCTGGACCATGGAATTGAGTATTAATCCTTGCTCGAAGCAGACTCTATTGGTAATTGTTTTTGTCTGCTGACTCAGTTAGTTCAGTTCCTTGAGCTGAAAGTGCACACTTGGGAATTGATTTCTACAATTGCAGATTCTGTTGATGACGCACTCCATACTGCTGGGGTATTTTTTTTATGAAGCACAGTTAAAAGACAGGCAATACTATGCTTTTCACCATGAGCGTGAATAATAAGGGGATGCTTGGACTGTGAAAGAAATTAAAGGGTAAAGATACAAAATTTTAGGAACCTCGGGACTGAACACTGAAATGGTCCCAAAGTCAGAACTCACCCACAGCTCCCCATTGGCATTGGCAAAGCCGTGAATTCTGGTTTTCCGGTCATGTGCAGGTACTGTCAGGTCAAAAATGCCCGACTTCCATTCGAGACGACGTGCTGTTCCATCTGCACACCCTACCTAATTACGGTTAGTAAGCAACAAGCTGAGAATAACTTGGTACCCATAAATGCTGCCTGGTGGTAGCTTCCGTGAAACTCCAGATTTTGGCTTCCAGAGGTATTTCCCAACAACGTGTTGGCTCAGGAAGATTCACTATTGATAGTAAGACCGTGTGAGAATAAAATTTCGCACATGGCCCGACGTCAGCACTAGGCAGTTCGTCCTGTCCTCGGGAGATTCCTAATATTGCTTCAAGTTTTTCCACAACCTGTTGTGCAGTGGGCCTTGTGTTGGGGACTGTTCTCCAACACCTCTCAATCAAATGCCTCACTTTCCTATGAAGATTTGTACATGGAATTACTATTCTTAAGATACCTTGGCACGTTTCGAGGAACTGTGGGTCTGAGATTCTCTTGTGAAATTGCTACTTTCATGTTGACATCCCGCCATTCCATTTTCGTAGTAGAGTACTGAGGAAGGGCATAGTATTCTTTTTTCTGGTGTTACTTGATCATATTTGTTTTATTGGAATACCGTCATAAGGGTGCTGCCGGGATGTTATTTCAAATAGCAAAATCTATTCCAGGTCAATATTCAAATGGAATTAGGTAATGTACGGCAAAACTGAAGATATCAGACTGCTCATCATAAGTCTCAATCCTGGAGTCAAGAATCTCAGGGGCAAGCCACTGAGGAAAATGGTTCATATTTCAATTACGCGAAGGCGAAGGATTACTTGCCAGGACCGTAACTTCCCCGCTACTTTACCAGCAGCTTTTATACTGAGTCCAACTGAGTGGTGAAGGATTAGAGAAATCTTTTCACCTGAACGCTACATACAATCTGCGAGTTGGGCTCTGACTGGTGCCTCTGTGTCAAGGGTTTGAATCTAAGAAATGTTGAGAAGATAATCAAGTGTGCAAAGGAACACACAAAAATATTGGCACTACGAAGGTCCCTATTTAGCTGTAAGAGGATTTTTTGAGGCAAAAATGCTCCCACCTGTGAACTACGGGAGGGTGAAGACCATGCAAATAGCATAGTCCTTTAGCAACATCAAGTGCAATCAGCAGCTTCATCCTCCAACTGTTTCAATTTACTACACAGGACAGATAAGACTAGCACGTCACCTCATTTGGGTTTTAAAGTTTTCTTCCCCTTCTGGAAGGGCATGTAAAGCATGTGCGCGAGATGTGTTCAGGGGTGACCGTTGTGCATCTTCTCGCTTTGTACTGCTGCCACTGCTGTTGCTACTGCCATCGTTGGATGCAAAACCGCTTCCACTCTCAGGGACTGGCGCTGCCTCACAGCTTGCCAAAGCACTGTGGCTAGCCAAAGCACTATGGCTAGCCAAAGCACTGTGACTAGCAAGGAGCCCACCCCCATAGCTCATTCTGTGTCGCCGGTCTCGAGCCAACTCTGGTTTACTTGTAGAACGTAGAAGCAGTTTATGATCTCTTGGCTTGGTTTCAAGTAGTGTGTGAATGAGTTTGTACAGATCACCAAGCGGGACATATTCCATAACCATCATTAGAGGTGACATGCACACACCATACAGGCGAACAATATAAGGACTATCCAACAGACTACGAGCAGTGTGAGATTTTTTAGGAAATGTGAAAGAAAACCTCATAATTGTTGCTTCCTGATGAAATTCAGAAAATTTTTCTGCTGTTTGTTCTGCAGAACAAAGCTTCAGTTCCTTTAAAACAACTTGTCTACTGTCCATTTGTCCTATTTATATTACTTAAATTTAAAATGATGTAGCAGAGGTAATACCTTTGTATATTTTTCCATACCCACCTGTTGTTTGATATTAGTTAGAAAGGCACAATACAGAGAAACAACCTTCAGCTATTGGAACGACGTCCGATATTTCTTCAGCTGTGATAGTAAAATTGGTTGGTACAATTAGCTCGGGAACAAGTGCACAAAGATGAATCTCTTTTTTTTCAATCTAAGTTGTTGACTCAGGAAAGAATACATGAGGAGGCATATTACAGGACACATTAGTGTTGTCTTTTTGGAAATTGCAACAGCGATTTCATTGTAGGAGAATTGATGAGGAAGAGGAATTGAGGGAGAAGTTGGTGGTGGACAATGGTTGCAAGTAATCAATCGTTGCATATTCAGCTGATGAATACTTGGTAATCTTCAGTACACTGAAAGAGTACTTAGAGTTAATACCCGTAGAAGCAGTCCAAAGTTGTTGCAACACAGTCCATGAGCTGCATAAGGAGCCAAGGTTTCTTTGTGTTGTCAGTTGGAAATGGCAAAAAAGTTTGCACAAACGGCTTCCTTTGGGGCTCTGACGCTCACTCGCAGGCAGGGTGTAAAACCCGATGTACAATCAAAGGTCACACTACCAAATTGACCTCTGGAATCTTTTTCCCCAGAAAGTAAAAACATTTCCTTAAGTAAGGGATATTACCACAAGGGGGAACTGCCTCGATTCTGGCATTATCTTGCCAAATAGCCCTCCTTTTGATTACTGGCATGTGCAAAATTTGCAATAAGATCCGGCCAAAAAGTCCAATTGGTAGACTCCCAAAAATGAAAGTTCTCTCTTTTTTGTTCCATGAAACGTGAGTATTAAATATTTTTTTTTTCATATTGTACCATATTCAATCTGTGATGGAGAGACTACCTCTTCCCAGATCTCGCGAGCCTCCACTGGTTCAGAGGTAGGTAAAACACTGGGGAGAAATTAAGATGAAAAAAGAAAAACCAGTGGTACCATGGTATCAAGAAACATTCTTGCCCATCTGGCATCTTAACAGGCATCATTATCAGAAACATGTTTAGCAAGTCTATCAAGAAGGGGTGATCATCAGGACTATATGAATGCCATATTTGCAATAACGCCTCCTTGGATAAACAACCATGAGTGATCATAGTAGTCTTGAATGTGACAATTGTTGACATGACCCCTAGCGGAATCAGAATATAATGACGGAAAAGACAAAATTGGAACCGGCAAGAAATTCAGGATCAAGTATGACTACATCCCCCAGTTTGGAGTCGGTGCTCTCGAAATGTAAGAGAGACCCTACTCCATGTAGAAATCTGGCTGCCTGTGAAGAGGTGAGATGCACCCTTCTTATTCAGCTTCCCATACTGGAAGAATATCTTCAGGGGATATTTTCAATTCTGTGCATATTGTGCGAAATTCATCCCAGTGCAGAACTTGCTTGGCTTTCCTCTTCTCCGAAAGAATTTTATCAACCATAACCCAGCTACCTGGAACCTAGTCTAGTAAAAAACAAAAACTGTTAAAAAATGGCTTACACGCTCCTTCAGAACGGAATGTTTAGAATGTACTGTGTATGTAATACAGTCAACCAGTTCAGTAAGGTCACCATCCTTGGCGCAAACAGGAATACACCCAATAATCTGACCAGGTTGTGCAACACACTTGAACTGAGAGAGCAACGAGTTACACAGTTCATGTGCGCGTTCCAATGAGGGTAGCTTATCGGCTCGTGTACCAACAAGAATAACCGGGGGATAAGGGGGGGTTTTAACTGTTTTTCCAATTTGTCTACACAAAGTGTGTTTACTGGATAAGAAAATGAAGGATTTGTACCTCAACCAGTACTCAATTCGGTGAGAATTTGGATTGGCAGTATCAAAAAGTACAAGATACAGAGCTCTTCCAGTTAGGAAGAACTTTGAAAAGAAGTTAGTGCACCAAAGCAAAAAAAAAAAAAGTATGACCTGGTGTGTAGGAAGGAAAACTGCCTGGCAACAAAAAGAAATGAGGAAAAGGTGAGAAAATCTGAGAAACTGAGAAGTAATACCTGTCCCCCAAAATCTAGTGAAATGGTAAAAAGTATTAAAATAAGATAAATAATTACCCCAGCAATTGAATATTACATCTTTGATTATCAACTCTTGGATACTAATTCCATCTGGGTTGCAGTTAACATCTTCACCTTGGAAGACCTTTCTTACCTGTTGATAGTCCGTCATGCTCTTTCTTTTGAAATCTTTTTTGTAGAGTAGTTTTTCCAACATTCTCCTATGATATTTTAAGTTAGGAGAATTACTTAAAAAAAAAAGGTCACTTGCCGGCCCAACAAGAACCAACTTTACTTTTGGCCATCTCATGGAATCCTTCAGGCATTTTTCCTCCAAAATTGTGGCCAGTTCACTGCTAGATTCAAAAGCAGGCATATCGCCCAATGGATTTGGAAAATATCGCACTTTGTTTGCTCGTACATGCTCCATAAGGGAGTGAGGGATAAAGCGCAGCTGTGGGATTCAACAAGCAACAAGATTTTTCAGCTACAAACAAGCCTCAAGTTTGGAATTGAACCTTATTGTAGCCACAATATAATTCCATTTGCATGCAGTCACCAAACATTTGAGGTAGCAAATCAAGTTCATTGTGTTCTACCTGAAACTTTTGAGAAGGGATCAATACCAGAGAGCTGGACATTAACACTACGAAGCTCAAATGCAGCAGTTATGGAATCAGGAAGGCTCACTAAGGTATTCCCTTCAGTAAGATTAGTAATTTAATTTGACTAGATAGGTAAGAACAAGATAGGTTCAGTATTTGAAGAGTCCTGAGATCCTTGAAAAAAGTTGCTGGTAGTTCTGTCAAGAAATTATGGGACAGATCCAGTGTAGTCAAAGTACAGGGGATAATTTCTAGAAGATAATTATTACAAATAAATGAACACATCTTCCAACTGGGAGGTGCTGTAAGCATCAAGAAGGTCATAGTGATAGAAGTGTCGGTTGCTGAACTGAACTGAGCCGTTCCTTCAAAGATGAGGGTAAAAAGGGATATTACACCACATACTCAAGGCCAATTCAGTGGCCGTCTTTGCGTAATCAGGTAGGATAAAGGCATGTGTTGACAATAAAAAAGTCCTCCATTTAGGTAGGTCATGAGGGAAATGAGACATCAAGGTAATAAAGGATTTTGGATCACGAAGAATATCCTGATCTGTTTCTGGGTGTTAAATTCAGAATTGGTATTAAAATTAAGTTACCAATAAAGTAAAGAAGAATATCAGAAAGTGGCATAGATATTTCCAAGCATTTATGTACTAAGGAGTCCTCCACATCATACAATTCTTGAGAAAACCCTCTTTTCTTGACAAGTGCACCAAATTTTGGTGGGAAAGATGTCAAAGTGCTCTTATCAAGGTGTGGAAGGGTCTTCTGCCACGACCGCCTGTTGAAAGTGAATGACATCAGGGAAAAACTCTTTAAATAACTTTTTCTTTTTAAGGAAGCAGTAGCTGACAAGGTCGTGAAAGAACTTATTTACACTCACTGACTCAATAGCTTGAATTGCTCGGAACATACAGCATTGTTGACCATCTTCACTATTCATAAAAGATATCACTTCCTCTTTAGTGACTGGGGCCCACTTCTCGGGAGAAGCTGTTTCATTGCTGGGGTTCCCTACACTTTCTTCCAAAGGAGGGCCATCAAGTCCAGCAGCAGAACATCTAGCTCGAACAGCACCAACATCACCTGCAGCCCAAGCATCCAACATATCAATATCAGTCACACATAGTGCCAGCTTGCATTTGATGGAGTGCCCGTGGGGGCCATACATGATTCCATGAATATGGCCTGGTAGTTGGGAGAATCCTTGTGGATCCAATATACTAATCACCACAACAGTGAACTCAGAGTGGGAAACAGCGGCCACGAAAGTTGCCGATGTTCTCAACAGTGTAACCGCAGGTGATGGGGTGGGTTGGATAAGTGGGGAAGAACCCACTGCACTGGAAGAAGCAGTAGATGATGCCGGCACCAAAGTAAGGCTGTTGCTACGCGGTCGCACAGGAGGGCCACTCCCTGAAACCTCGCATGATACAGTAAGACCTAACTGAATGCATTTGCCCTCCACAAGAAGAGGAAATTCTGTGTAATAAAAGACGTGGTGGATGGTGAGAAAGGGGGGGAAAAAAGGGGAAAAACCTGTAGCACACTTGGCAGCGAACGAGTTTGCCGTTGCCTCTACGTTACCAAATACCACGATGTTTACGTCTGGCTTGACTTTCTTCTTTGACTGTAATAATAAAGATCTCGTTGGTGCATGGCCAGCCACAAGGGTGGTTATTTTTTTTCACAAATATGATATTATTGATGGCACATATTCACAACGGCATGAAGTGTGGCATAATTAATTAATTATGTTGAACAGCAGATTTATCAACCACAATGGACGCAGACGACTTGGATGTCGACGACGCCATAAGCTCAGCGTGCTTTTTTTTTTGTTTTGTTTTTTTTGTTGTTTCGGGTGTTTTCTTTTTCCTTGTTGGTTGTCTGATCTTTGGTCCACCAAGAGACACCAAATCAAGATTTCCTGCGTGGAGCACACCTCAGTTCCTTATTCTGCTCTGTATGAATGGCTACCGGTGTTCTTAAGTGACTGAGCGGCACCTGGGGGTACCATTCGGTCTGATTGAGAAACCAAGAAAACCTCGGGGTTCTGGGCTCTTATGGCAATTCAATCAAGATACATTCGCCTAATTCCCCGGAATTACGTACTATCCGATCTTAGGAGGTGACAACACAGTTCCGCCGGCTGTGCAAGCATCATTCAATAAAAAAAAAACCACACAGACCAAATGGCTGCAACACCGGATCCGATGGCAAAGTACCAGTTCATCAAGATCATTGGAAGGTACACTCAAACTACGTTCTAAACATGTTATGTTGATAAGCGCTAAACTGTATTTCAAAGGGGTGCATTCTCAGTTGTGTGGATGGCTATGGACGTAGAAACAAGGGATGCCGTGGCTGTTAAAGTTGTTGGTCAGTTACATCTTTTTTTTTACCCTGTCATCGTGTTTATTTCCTATAGACAAGTCTGCAATGGGAGAGTACTCGAAGACACTCAAGAATGAAGTTGAAATTTTGAAGAACCTGCACCACCCAAATATCATTTCACTGATAGATATAGCAGAAACCCACGACAAGATACACCTTGTCACTGACTTGTACTTTCATCTATGACACTTTCCAATACTCACACTAACGCAGAGTTACTGGAGGAGAACTGTTTGAACGTATAGTGCAAAAGGGAAACTACTCAGAGGAAGATGCTATTATTCTTGTCCGCAAAATTGTTGATGCCGTGAAATATTTGCATGATAACAATATTGTTCATCGCGGTTGACTTCCTTTTAATCCATTACCTTGCACTCACTTTTTCGTAGATCTCAAGGTTTGAGTGTTACATCATTTGTGTCATTTCTAAGAAAAAATATCATAGCCTGAAAATTTACTGTTAAAATCTGAGGATGACGATCTTGACATACGAATAGCAGGTAAAGATTTTATACAATCACACTTTATAACCCTTTATTCTACAGATTTCGGATTTAGTAAGATAGCAGGAGAGGACAGTTTGTTATACACATCATGTGGCACTCCTGCCTATGTAGGTTGGTGATTTTCGGTACTTGTCTTCCTCTTACCACCTTTATAGCGCCAGAAATACTAGAGGCTGTTGGTTATGGTAAGCCTGTGGACATGTGGTCAGTTGGTATGCCCCTTATAACTCAATTTCCACTTTATAATCCTTACCACAGGCGTAATAACCTACATTTTGTATGCAACCCGTACGCCATTTACTATGACGATTAATTGCAAAAAGATTGTGCGGATATCCACCTTTCTTTGGGGAGCCTGTGCCAGTTGTATTTGAGGCAATTCTTCATGGACAATATGAGTACCATGACGAAGTACTTTCCATAACAACTTTTCTCCTTGTTAACGAAACTTACCTAGTACTGGTCAAATATATCCACTGAAGCGAAACAGTTTATTGACTCCCTTCTGGTTTTGGATCCCACACAACGACTGACTGCAAAACAGGCGTTAGAGCATCCTTGGTTAACGGTATAAGAAACAGTGACCGAACGTAACACTGACACATGTTTAGGGGACAAAATGTTCAACAATACCAATCAACAAAAGCAAGATGTGTGGACTTGTAGCCGAACGAAGGCGTACAAAGGCCAGACTAGGAAACTTCTGAAAGTGAGAACGCTCATTACTACTAACTCCACCATATGTATGTGATACTACAGTTTTTTTTTGGGTAAAACAAAAAAAAAACTATCGGGCTTGTGCCTTAAGAGAAAGTACTTATTACACCATTGAAAAAGTTAGTAACCTCCCCAGAAACAGCCTACAAAAACACTGATCAGTGTTGCACAAAGCGGTAGTAGAAAGCAAGCAAACAAATAAAAACAAGAATGATTGGGAAAAACAACAACGGACCTGATTCACTGCCCAGGATGGAATCCAGCCGCATGGGTCGGCGTGAATAATCATGTGAAGTAGGGATCCCCCGCCTTCCCTGGGGAATCCCACGGTTCCCGATGGGAAAGCAATTGCCCTCGTGTGGGATTTGGCTGGCTTGGCCTGTGCCGGCATGTTGTCAGATAGCACACTGTCCAGGCTGGTATAGATGAACCAGTGCTCCTCCTGCCCAGTTGTTGCCCCCTCAGTCGAAGCCGACGTTGTAGTACTAGTACTAGTACTAGTAGAAGATGATGAGGTGTCACCGTGGGTGTAGAACTTGACTGAGGCCTTGAAGAAGTCTCTGGGGGAAACAAACCCCCCAAGGGCAGGCTTGTGCCTCTCAACAAACACAGAGTAATCTGCCTGCTGCTGCTCGGCGGTTGCCGCCCCAGTCCCACAATCCTGGGACGGCGGGGCGCCGCGCCAGGTGTCCAGAACCACGGTGTTGTCGTGCAGCGGGTTCCACTCGCCGCGGCGCTCGCCGTCGACGAGCACCCTCGACACGACCTCGGCGGGCGTGAGGCACGGCACCTGTCCCACAACTTTGAACTGCGCGACACGCGACTCGGAGACGGAGCGCGACCACACGGACAGCGCCGCCGCCGCCCCCTGGTTGTCGACCAAGTTTGCCCACCCGCCAACGGAACCGGCCAGGCTCGCCTTGACTTTGTGGTACGCCCCACGTAGTGCCGCTTCGACTTTGCTCCGTGCTGCAACGTCCATTCCGCTAACCTCCCACAATTCTGTCCTGATGGGGAAACTGAGGGCTCAAGTGCACGGACTGTTGGGGATGGAACAGCTAATGGCCATTTTCTCTCTGAAGGTCAACAGCTACCTGTCTCACAGGAATTTACCGGGAGACTGGAATAGAAGACATGAATTAAACAAAAAATGGATTTATAGGTTTTTCATTAATGTTAGGGTCTTTGAGGCTGCAGAGCTGGCCTGGTGTAACCTCAGTAAGTTTGTAAAGACCTCATCTACATTTATGTTATCCTTAGCACTGGCTTCCATGAAAGTGCCATATTTTCCCCATTTTGAGGCAAGTTTCTGGCCTCTATCAGTTGCAATGACTCTGCTAGATTCAAGGTCACTCTGAAGAGGTTGGTGTCAGTGCTAAAAGAAGAAGCTTGTGTCACCTTGTGACCAAGTATTATCACAGGAATGTCAGCACTGTTGCTCCCCTTGATTCTTATTATGTCAGAGAAGTCATCCTGCATTTCATTGAAGGACCTTTCATCAGTGATGCTGTACATCACAATGAATGCCTGACTGGCCTACACATATTGACATTAGGCACAATACCGAAATTAACAAAAAGAACCCAAATTGAAGGGTCTCTTAGTTGCTTGTAGTAGACCATGTGCTTTGTTGTATCAAAAACTCTGACTTCAGACTCCACACCATCCACTGAAATGAATTTGTCCTAGCAACAATTGGGTGATGTCAGAGCACCAATATAGTTTGAGTGCAGTGCCGACATAGCAATCATCAACTGAGTCATCGACTCGGACAAAGTTTCCTGTTAGCCACCTCTGAACCAATGACGATTTTCCGACGCCATTCTCACCCAGTACACACTTTGTTTTTTGTTATTGCGTACGGCATAGTGGTTTAACCTACAAATGAAATTGAGGGTGTGTGGATTTTGCTGGGTGCAGCATGACCCATGTGCCTAATCAATACAACGTTCCACAAACGAACAACTGATAACAGAAATATTATTTTGGAATTCATTTTCTTTTCACAGTGATGCGGTGGAAGGGAGTCTTGAAACAGGTCCAAGAAAGAGTGTTTGTTTGACAAGCTTCCAGTAGTAATAGACATAGAACGTGGCTATGCACTTGTGGGGTGAGATATGGAGAAGGGAGGGTAACTGTATACCTTAAAAATGATAACAATAACATCAATAACTTTAGCAAAAGTTGGCAGTAAATGTAGGTCCAAGAAATCCACTAGAAGGAATCCAATCTCCATGACAGTATCAATACCCATATACAACACGAACTGAATGGGTGGTAGGTTATGCATTGAAGAATTTAGAAGGACCACACAGTTAACAAAAACCAGTGGTTCTTCTTAGCTGCACCAAAAACGGCAAGGGGGCAAAACAGGAAAGCTGGTAAGAATACCCAAAACTTCGATCGGGTCAAGCAAGCATAACCCCAGTATAACTCTTAGGGTGTAAGTTTTTGGTTTTTTCTTTGTGCGTATTTGTTTCATACCAATGTGGAAATTGCAATGACCTGAATAGAAAATGTGTGTTTCTCAAGTGCCATAGGCACAGGATCAGCATGTGCTGACAGAACTTCCGGCACATACTATACAAATCCAAAAGATTAAACAAAAAAAAAAAGATATACAATCTCACTTTTTGCGGCGCGGTAAGTAAAATTAACGGGGGGTTGGCAAAAACCAAAACAAAAAGTGACAGAGTGGGAATAGCAAAATAGAGAAAAGAAAAAAAAAAAAAAAAAAAAAAAAAAAGAGCTCACACTAGACGGTGGCGCATCCACGGCGCCCTCCTCCACTAAGTTGGGGTACTGGTCGCCGACAGAATAGGGAACCGCCCTAGCGCTGGGCGACATCCCAATTCCCATTCCGGATCCTGAGTCAGAACCAGACCCGATGCTCATGCCCGGCATCATCACGTACGTGCCCTCGACGTCGTCGGGGATGTCGACCACACGTGACCCCGACAACGAGGCCGCAGGCACGCCGAGGCCGGAGCCGCCGCCGCCGCGCGGGAGCCTGGACGACGACGGTGAGGAGGTGGACGGCGGCGGGTGGGACAAGACGGAGCCGAGGCCGGTTGCCTCCTGCGCCTGCAGCTGTCGTGCTAGTTGCTCGTCCAGAGTAGTCTGTCGCGCCCTGTCCTCGGCTGATGATGACATTTTTTTTTTCCTTTTCACTTTGCCAAATTGGCCTGAATCAACAGATCCCCAACCTCGTCACCCCCAATAGAACACTCCCTGGACTCCTTCAAACTACATCCACCCATCACCTGCTGAGTGTCAACCGGCAAGTTCAATGACTGGTTCTTCATTGTTTCAGGAGGTAGGTGCAAGTGTTGAAGTTCCAGCCTTTTTCTCTTTGATGATTTTACGTGAAGCAGGCACGAACGTTTGAACAAACAAAAAAAAAAAACTCCAACCAACAGGCACAAATGGCAGCAAGCACAGGGACACCAGGCACCACTCCTGACGTCACTATGATTTCGTTTCCCGGGGGCAGGACAGCTTCGTTCCCGTCGGGGCTCGCTCTCTCGTGCCTGGCGACGGAGCCTGAGTTCGCTGTCACCGCAGAATCGGGCGCGTTGATGTGCTGTCTGGTCAACGGATTTGTGTGCCACCAACTTTTTTTTTTTTTTTGGTTTTTAGTTTTTGGTGGTTTTTGAGATGCTTACATTTTGGTCTTTGAAAGGTTGCTAGTTTGCACTCTGTACTCAAGGTGCACAGTGCTGAAGTTGCTCCGGTT
>JAHLWZ010000306.1:875-15889 GCA_020536535.1 Pelomyxa schiedti | reverse complement strand
ACGTGCGATTGTGGCGAGAAAAATTCACGCCAGAGGGCCACACTTCCACCCATCTTGACTCCAATCTCGAGAATGGTAATGTCACGATCCACGTAGGGAGCAAACAGAGTCGCATAGTGGCGAAGGTAAAAATGCCTCGTTTTCTTATCTGTTGGAAATGTTCCACCTCTGTAGTTCTTGTTTCCCACCTGATAGAGAAATTACTCCACGAATATGATAGGGTGCAAACAGACTGTTGCTGAATTGTACTCATTTGTTTCCTTCAATGCCGCCTCAAGGGACGTGTATCTCTTTCCAGACTAACATGAGGTACATTAGTTTGCCATCTTCACAGCAATAATTGACGTTGGGATTTCATCTTTGATTTACAGTGTGCCTTCACGTCGAATCAAGCCAACAGTCATTATTTAATTTATAAATCGTTTCGTACTAATTCAACGAACGAATGTGGCATGAAGCAAACCTACTTTTGTGTAAGTTGTGCTGAGTCTGTCAATTACTCCAGACATACTACGATTGCTCGCCTGCTTCGGAGTTTCGATGCACACCTCTTTCGTCGTAACAGCTTGCCGTGCGCTCGATTCGGAGGAAGTTGGAATCAATGCGAGAATGCCAAAAGTTACTGCCAGTATCGACGTCACGCAGACCACCGCTATTGCAATGACGCAACGTTTCGAAAACGGGGTTGCGTGGGATCCTCCAGATTCGCGAAGGCTCGAGCCACCACGATGCCCCGTCGACTGCATCTACGAGTGACGCTGGTTCACACTTTCGTGGAAATTATGGATGTTGGGACTCACTAAAACCCGTTTTGATGAATCGGAGTCTTGTTCTCATGGGATGTTGATGGGTGGAGGGAAAATTCTGCTCTTGTGGATTTAGCTGGCCCAAAGGGTGGACCAGAAACTGTGCCTGGTCCTGCAGCAGTCCTTGTGTGTGAGTACCATAATTGACTTCATTGTTATTTGAACTAATTTGCACTGTAGTTGATTGTCACCAGGGCAAAGGCACAAGGTGGGGGTTAATTGTAACATTATCATACAAACAACAGCAATCACAATGAAAAACAAAGGCATTGAGGCAGTGGTAAAGAAGGTGATTTTTGATACAGTTTGCATCTCACTGAGGCTTGTGAGAATCAACCATCACATCAAATTGTCTCGGTGCTTGCTTGTATTGAGGACATGGTCTTCTGAAGGAAGAAGCCAACAGAGAAGCCAACATTGCAATGTGCTTTCTGTATCTGTAACATGGCTGTGCATTGCCAGTACCTCAGAATTCGGCTGTGGCTAAGTTGTACTTCATGAGTAGCATTGATGGTGAATGGAGTGCCAAATCAAATTGATTGAAGGTGTTGCTGAAAGTGAGGCAGAAGGATTCAATACTCATTCTATGACCACCATGAGCAGAAACACTTATCTGTACAAGCTCTGGATACTGTAGCACAAGTCAGATCAAAACATACTCTTATGGTGATTGCAAACACTTGGAAAGAAAATGCGCAGCTCAGCAGTAATGCTGCAAGGCAGACACTGTTAAAATCAGCCGAGAGCAATGTCCCCCAATGACATCAGAATCCAATACCAAGGATAAAGGCAGAACATTCAGCAAAACACAATATTGTGTGCTTGGAACATGCATTTATAGGAACAAGTGCACACAGGTTTTTGAGGATTTGTGGTGCAAATCATTGTGGGGGCGGGGCATGCATTTACACGGACATTGCAAAGGGCCCCGCCGCCTGCACAGTCCAAACCGACCACCTGAGGGTGGTGATGGAACCCATCAGGTGGTAGTAAGAGATAACTGACACAACAGTGGGGTGTATTTTGCCATATACACCTTCGACGTCTGGTGTCGGGTTTTCAGACCGGCCGTAACGCTTTTTTCTTTTCGTTTTCCCACAATTTGTCTCACAACAGCAAAAAACGGTGTTTTAATCCGAGCAAACCCGCATTTTTTCCCGAGGGAGAGTGGAGATTGGGCAGGTGGCAGGGGGCGGCCGTGGTAATTCCCCCGATAGACCTGTCACCCCCCCCATTGCCAGCAGCTCTCCCCCTAACATTTCACAGGTTTTTTTTCTTCCCACCTTTTTGTTGCTCCTTTGGAGGAACAAACAGCAGTGGTGCCAACGAATGCTCCCAAAAAGATGGAATGGATGAGAAAACGCTGATTAATCTATTTACGCCCCACTCCACTGCAAGGACTGTGGATGCACGCAGGAACGTTGAACGCTACGCTCAAAGCCCGCCAATTTGTCATTCCTGATTCCTGACACTATTGTTGCTCTTTTTTCCTATTGGCCTGACGATTCAAGTTCAGCAGAGGGTGTTGGGTTTGAAAGCCAGTTTCTCTGAAATCTGTCCGTTTTTGGTTGTTGGCACCTTTTTGGGGTTTCTCCCTTGGTGTGGGTATTGGTGCCGAGGGGAAGAGGGTGAAGGCGGGTAAAGCCTGCCATGCACTATGTTTGTCAGTGGCATCCATTGTCCTGTTGTTGTTGAGTGGTTATATTAGACAAGGGAGAGGGAATGTACCAACCCAACACCCTCTGCTGAACTTGAATCGTCAGGCCAATATCAAGTCCAATAAAACCGAATTGCCGACTTCGATCCTCAGATAAGACAAGAGAGCCTAGTCTGGCCCCAGCCGCAATGGGCAAGTCGAAGAAGAACACAATGCAAACCCACTCCCTGCCACGTAAAGTAGAGACAACACACAGTGCAACCACAACGGCCGCAGCACTGATCCCGATACCTCCGGTCACCACCGGAAGCACCACGACCACGACGACTACGACTACGACTAGCTCGGCTGCAGCTCCGCCGCCGACGCAGGCCAGCTCTCCACAACATAAAAATGCCAGGCGCGGTGGCCGTAATCTGCCAAATACCGCAGCGACCAAAGGAGCCAGTCTCCGTGCCAAATCGCCAAAAAAGCCAATCAACCGTACTATCTCACATATGTTCAAGACTTTGACTGTGTCCCAACCCCCAACATTGCAAACTGCCTCCAGTATTGACTCTGATGTGTCAGCAACGAATTGTGAAGGGGAAAGCGCCACAATTGCGGCTCCTCTCCCCACCAATTTGAAATGCGCTGATTCAACTTCTGTCAAGCCTGTTGATACCACCTGTGCTGCCCAATTAAACAGCCATTTCTCTCCTCATACAACAGAAAGGAAACTGCAGTTAGTTGAGTTTATACAGAGCCACCCATCCCTGTTTGAGATTGCAGAGTTGAAGAAGTTGCAGACTGCAGAATCAATCTTGTCTTACACAACATCAATTCTAAAGCAGGCTTACAATAAAAAAAAAGCTCTTCACACAGCCCTTGAGACTCTCACATCAATGTCAGATTGCCCAGAGGCTGCTATCCAGTTCATAACGCAGCATCAGGATGAGTTCACTGTTGAAAGTCTTGAAGTACCCCCAAGAGCCCTTCTAATGCACGTCACGTCTCTGGAGAAACAGTATTTAGATGTCAACTCAGCAATAGACTCTGCAATAGAATCAATTTTGCATGACGACACCATTCAAAAGGAAGACAAAATATCTGTGGTTCAATTAATGAAAGATCGCCGAAGTGTTGCAGTTAAATACGCAAAACAACTACTGGGCCACCCTAATGCAAGTATCATTCAAGATATGAAGACAGTGGCCGACCTCGCTATGGAACAGCTCCATCTTGTATGTTGCCTGATTTTTCTCAAAAACACGTTAAGTTATAACAAAAGGTACATGAAAAAGTGCAAGTCATTTTGGCAAGCATCATGCCAATTCCCTCCAGCATACCACCAGTTTATTCATCAACTGGAGACTCCAAATTCTACCTGGATGTATCAAGTGCACAAAGTATTTGCGAGGGCATGGAGATACTTGCCCCACACTTCCTCCAGCTCGGCTTAAGACTGAAGACAAGATTTTCCGCCAACAAACTCGTTGAACATGTGGTCTTCCCTGATTTCGTAGGCAGAGACACTTCACTGAAGATAATTCGTGGAAACCTTGAAAAACGCTGCAACCCTCAACAAGCTGTCCCGGAAGATAAACGCACGATGAATCCTCTTATTGCCATTGTTGGTGCTCCAGGTAGCGGAAAGGTTAGTAGGTTTTTTTTGAAACCCTTTTTCACAAAAAAAAACAAGTCAAGGGCCCTAGATGAGATTGTAAATTTTATCGAAAAAGACAGTCCTCCATTAACAACTACTTCAACTCTACAGCAGGAAGGAGTAAGTGATATCTCATGTACAACAATAAGTTGGAGCGGTGATGCACCTTATTGGCCCTATTGTGATGATCATGCCACTGGACTCCTTGGCCTGTTCCTTAGAATGCTGTACTCGTATGCTTTTCTATTTCCCCAAGTGACTTGTCTTTACCTTTTGAAGGCATTGGTTTGTGAATGGTGGGTTTCAGACTTTTGTCTCTCACATCCAAAACTGGGAAAGTCTGGTTGAGCTTTCCAGTTCCAAACCTCATTTATTTGACATCCTCTTTGACGCTATTGTTCGGCATAGCAAGAAACGTCACTTCTTATTGTGTGTTGACGAAATATTACTATCTGATGGGGGATCCAATACTGAGGTCAAATCTCAATTTATATGCTCCCAGTTGGGCAAAATGATGGATGACAACATGATCACAGTCAACATCCCTGATGCCAGTGCCTTTATTGTAGTTTTATCCTGCCTAGATAGAGGTTGGGTACAAAGTGTGGAAACAGGGTCAAGCCGACGGATCATAGCTCCCCCACTGGACCCTATCCCATTCCGATTGTGTGTAAAACTGTTCAAGGAGCACCTCAACCACTTGGAACCTGAAGCCAAAGTTGGTCTTAAGCTTTTGCTTCTGGACACAGGAGGGGTCCCCTGCTTGCTGACAAGTATTAACAACTGGCTGAAGAAGGATACTAGTGCTTCTATGCTACTCCAAAATCATACCTACTGCCTTGCAACAATCATGGCAGGAACCCGAACTGGCTTTTCTGGTGCCTCATCATTGGATGTTATCCGTGCTGTGATCATTGCTAAAAGGCTGGAGTCCGATTCCCTCATCGGTGGCAAGAAATTCGCACAGCTGGTGGCCTGTGGATACCTATTCTGTGTTGATAACAAACCCTACACCAGTGTGCTGACCCTTCTTGCGTTTGCTGATGAGTTCACTTCACACCACCTCCCTGCGAGTACATTTGAGGCTATCGCACGGCTACTTGAGCTGAATGCAGAGAATATACCCTTCCAGGTTGCAAATCTCCTGAAGTTTCTGTTAAATCCTGCTGTGAGTTGGTTGGATGGCCAAGCTTTGGAGGATTTCGCAACCCTTCATCCATTTCTTCTCACCTTATGCCATGACACAAACGATCGTGGCAGGCCATTTTGTGTAAATTCAATGTTTGGGAACCCCATCTTCAGTAGAGGTGCATGTACCAACACACTGACGGCAATCTTCCCGCGGTTGCCCAGGTTTCATTGCTGGAATGCATCTCATGAAGGGAAAACTCACAGGTTCTCATCGTGGTTTCAGAGCAATGGCAGTTCACTGAAAGTTGGATCGGTAGTCCGGTGCTGTGCCAACAACCCAGGGTGTGTACCTTCACTTACATCCCTCAAACCACGAATACTACATCTACATCATGATCGTCTAACAACAAAACAAGATTTGAGACTGTTTTTTTGTTGCCGTACTCGGATGGGGAAGGCAAGTTCATCATTTGTCTTGAAGCAAAGTATTCAGAAGCATCCAGTAAGACCGTACTCACTGTAACGGAAATTTTGGACAAGTGGCGCAATGCACAGCTGCAGATGCGAGGCCTGATGCAAACAGTGGGATGGCGCGGAGCGACACTTATCCTGATGATTGTTAGTTTGAGGAAGCTTCCTGCGAATCGAAATTTCCCTGAGATACCCACCGATGCAAACATACTCATCGTGGACAGAGCTAACTTTGTAGAATACCTTGGACCCACCCTGGGCCGTCGCTTTGATTCTCTGGATGAAGTATGTGCTTACATTATTCTCTGTGGTTGAGTCATTCATTTTCAACAAAAGGTGAAACTGGAACAGTTCTTCCATTCTGCTCCTCGTTCTTGAGAAAACCAAAAAAACTGAATGTGATGCGCCAAACCCCCACGACTGGTTTTTTGCTGCCCAAGTTTAGTGTGAATTTTTGCCTGTTCCTGTGACTTCGTTTTTGCAATTTCTGTCCTATCCAGTCAATAAAACTCCCGAGACTATCCTTATGTCATATGTGCTGTCTTCGGGGCAGCAATTGCTCTGAGTGTTTGAGGATGAGTACAATCGACACAGCCCCGAAATCTCCATCAGGGACTCTTCCCCTAAAGCCGAAATTGGGTACCAACTTGGGGACAAAAAACCAAAAACGATGGACGACGGTGATGAAGTGACGGAGACTATCACGTCGCCGCACACATCATCATCGGGAAGGAGGGGCTCGGGGGCGAGCGCCGCCACCACAGGAAGCGCGTCGGGATCCGGCGCGACGCACCACTCGTCGTCTTCCTCGGGCGTGAAGGTGAAGATGGAGCACGCGGCGTCCACCACCACGACCACTACCGCAACCACCACCACCAACACCAACACCTCGTCGTCTTCTTCGTCGCACGGGAGCGCGTCGGCTTCGGGGGGCGGGGGAGCCGGGAAAGGCGAACAGTTTCATTGCAACGGCTGTAAAAACGATTTGACGAGCAACAGAAGCAGGTGCACTTGTGGGAGGACTTTGCCCAAATTTGGAGTTCCACGTCACTGCACTTCACTGGATTTGTTGTTTTTGTGGCATTCATTCAAAAAACCAAACCAAAACAAAAACCCTATTCAGGATGAAGTGCTGTGTGTGCATTGATTTCGATTTGTGTGTTGACTGCTATACCAATGGCGTCGAAGTACTCTCCCACAAGAAGACACATCAATGCAAACAAGTGGTTGGTTTATTCTAAAGCTCAAACTTTGGTTCACTTGGCATGAAGGATGCTCTTCACTTTGCTTTGTTCTCTGCTGACTGGGGAGCCGATGAAGAGTTGTCACTTCTCGATGCTATTGGAATATATGGACTTGGAAACTGGGCCGATGTTGTATGTGCGCAATGCTCTACCAAGGCACAACTGAGGTGGTTGTAGGCTGAACACGTGGACACAAAAACCATGGAGCAGTGCAAGGCTCACTACATAGAAACATATCTCAACGTACCTACAGCTCCCCTTCCGGATCCAAACAGAGTTATCTGCGGCAAGTCAAAGGGGGCCTTGATGGCAGCTGCGAAATCCAAAGAACCCAGATCCAAAGATGCTGGAACCGCGCCTTCCGGTAAGAAAGCAAAAGTGTGTAGATCACTGCTTTTATTCTTAGACTTAAAACTCCAGCAATGTAACCTAAGCAATAAAAAAAACCTTAGGGTCCTGCTCGAACTGCTAGGCAACAAAGCCAGGTAACATTCTGGATATTAATCCCGCATTTTACCCGTTTCCATAAAAAAAGCATGAAACGGAGACCTCCAGTGGGTATAACGCACTCAGAAACGAATTTGAGAACGAATGGGAAAACGAAGCCGAGCTGGTGATAAAGGATATCAGTTTCACATCGGAGGATACTGAAGAAGAACGGGGTATATTTTCTTCCTCTCAGTCAGTATATTTTTATGATTCACAGAGCTCAAGTTCAAAGCCCTTGAGGCGTATGATTGGAAACTGAGAGAAAGGCACAGAAGGAAGCAATTTATTGTCACTAACGGTTTATTGGATTACAAGAAGGTTGCAGTTGTGGTCTTCCTTCGCTGTTCTTATCACACTAGTTGCAAAACACCGAACGCCGTATCTCGAGCGACAAGGAACTGAACACTCAGTTGAGAGCCTATATCCAAATATTTCTCCCCGATGTTCGGGATGAGTTATTAAGTGGCATAGTTAGTATGGTTTTTTTCCTCCATTTGGTATCTTACAGAGGATGAAAGGGGAAATGGACCTTATGAATCAAATAGCGGAACTAAAAACAATCAGATCCAGGGGAATCACTCAACTATCCGAAATTGAAGTATACGAGACCGAGAAAAAACGACACGACTTGACTGAGATGTCACAGGCCCGCAAACAAAAATCCTCTCTGGGAAGTTCTGTGGCAAGTGGCATTGGTGCATCTCCAGCCGGGCCACACCATACTGGACGTGGTGGGCGACACTCCTCACGGTTCACTGAAGATACAAAAAAGGTATTTTAGCCTCTGGGTTGAGTGGTTGTATTTGACTTCAGTTCCCCAGAACTTTGGGACTGCTGCGATATCTCGGAGACACACAGGTCCCTCCTTCCCTCTACTGCTGTCTCCCGAAGAACAGAACTTGTGCCATCTTACAAAGTTCTACGTCACCTCTCAATCCACACTCAATTCATTCTTCAGATTGTCCCCATGGGACTATGCTATGATCAAAGAGACTCTACTGTGTGAATATTCTAGGATGAACTCGCTGCCAAGCAAAAATGCTGTTGCCTCGGTTTTGTCCAAACTAGGTTTGCATTTGTCCTCTTCCTACTTACCATCAACAATTTATTGTGCATCAGACCCCACTGCCAGTGAATACATTATTAGGTTTTTTGAATCCCAAGGATGGATTACTACGGACGAAAACACAGGAAATTCCAGCACGGACCTCCCTAATTACCCATGAATGAAAGGAACAAAACGAAAAAAGAAATTTGTTGGAGAAGAAACTTTTTGCCGGAGTTATACAAAAACTAAGTACAGTATCATGACCTCTTGCTTGGTTTGGAGGATGAAGTGGATGTAGCGGCTGTTGCAGACGAAGAAGGTGGGGAAGCGGGTGCCGCAGTAGTTTCAGGTGGCGTTGCCACGGGAGGGGGGCTGGATGCGGTGCTGCTTGAGTGGGCAGCCTTCTTCTTCCTCAGAATGTCCTTGTACAGTCTGTTTCGGTACTCTTCAACTGTGTATTTTTTGCTATCTGCAAGCTGGATTTCGGCGGCATGGGGACATGCAGGTTCTTCATCAGGGTTATGAAACTGTGCAACATACGGGTGTTCAAGTGCCTGCATTGTGATGTTACAATATTGGTAAAGAACCGTAGAGATCATAAAGCCGAACCTCGTCAGCGGAGGGTCTCAAAAGGGGGTTAAACTGCAGAAGTCTTTCCATCAAGTCAATTGCTTCTTCAGTTGCTTGGGGATAGCAGTCATTAAGGTTTTTCTTGACAGAAGGAGGAAGTTGTTCAAGCATATGATCTGAAAGGAGATTGGCGAAAGAATTACTTGCTATGAGACATACTAGCATAAGGGCTGTTAATGACTTCAATATCTTCATGAGAAGGTCGACCAGTGACTTCAAGTACTCGATCTACCTGATTCATGGTAGAGGTACCAGGGAACATGGGCTTCGATCCAATAAGTTCCCCAAGAATACACCTGTATTAAAATATTATTAAAAGAACATGCCATCAGTTGAGTGACTCACCCAACACTCCACATGTCAATGCCAGCAGTATACCTGGAGGAGCCCAGAAGAATTTCAGGGGCTCGGTACCAGCGGGTAGCCACATAATCTGGCCGAAAAAGTTAATAAATCAAATTTTGACAAGGGGGGAACCTGTTAGCCCGGCACTGTCAACACTGCGAGCCAAACCAAAGTCGGCAACCTTAGAAAATTAGACATGTATTGGTTCTAAGAGTTAAAGTACTTTGACCAAGCATTCACTGTTGAGCAAAAGATTGCTAGGCTTGATATCTCTGCGAACCTATCACTACGACAAGTAGAAGCAAAAACGGTTACCTGTGAATAACACCAGCCGAATGAATCCATCTTAGAGCTTTGATTAATTGATAAACCGTGTACTACAAAAGGTTAAAAACCAAATTGATGCAGATTTGTATACTTGTTTGTGAACATCTTCAAGGATTCCCGCACGTATTACTGCGTGTAAGTCTGTCTCCATAAATTCGAACACAAGGTAAATATCCTTGTCATTTTCGGCCTGGGGGGAGGTAAATTCCCTCATAAACACAATGAATTCGACCTTATGTACATCCAGAAGTCGAATAATATTTTCATGGCCACCCAGTTGTTGCAAGAAAACTATCTCTCTGTAAGTGCGCTGGGCATCAGTTTGGTTCTGAAAGGCATCAAAAATCTTCTTCATGGCCACTTTTTCGTTGCGAACGCGATCCAAAGCCTTAGTTGGGAGAAAGAGAAATGTAAGGACAAGTAGACAAAAGGAAAAAGAGCGGGGGACAAAAAAAAAAGAGCAAAAAACCTTCCAAACGACACCATAGGCGCCTTTTCCCAGTCGTTGTTGTATTTCGTAACGCTTCAAAATATGTTTGTCTACCTCCTCGGTCTTGTCGACTGGTTTCCCCCCACCCCCTCCTTGTGCCGGTGGCTGTGCTGCCATTATACAGGTTACTACGTATTTATAACTCTGAGATCTCTCTGGTCGTGTTTCGTTGTTGTTTGGCCTTGCTCACCCAACCAACTTTGAAAATAAAAATAAATAAAAAACAACGGCCCTGAGATCGGGCTTTGTGTTTGGGTTTTTTTAACTTTTTTTTGGACTCGCTGTTGTGTATTTAAGGAAAAAAGTACCAGGAAATGATGTTTGATAATGTGTTTTTACTTTTTTTCCTCGTGTTTATTCTTTTTTCTTGCCTTTCCCAATTCTTCCATGATGAGGCGTTATAACTGCTTTGATATTTCGTCAACGACAAGAAAAATGATCACGACATTCCACATGTGCTCTTCACAAAGTCCACAAAAGGCAGAATATTTCCCATCTCAATAGGGGTTATTTCTTTCTTCACAGGTCTTCATTCTGAAACTCTATCTGTCCGTCTCCAAACAGTTCGAGTTGATCCGGTGTAAGTTGCGTTGTTGTGGGGGTTGTTGTGGATGTAGTGTTTGATGATTCTGAGCTTGTTGGGGGTGTTGTTGGTGAACTTGATGTGGTGGTAGTGGTATCTATGGATACTTCATACTGTTGATTGATTCCGATGTAGGAATCGGACATGATGTAGACTGTGTAGGTGTATTTTCCGGGTTCCGGAGGTGCTACTATGAGTAATGAAGCTGTGGTGTTGGTCGCGAATGTAACTCTTCGTAGTGCAATTAATTCCTCACCGAGTCCCACTACGAGCCACCAAGCCTACACCCAAAGATAGTTGTGAGTAAATGTCAGCAGAGAATGATCACGAAAATCAACCTCTTGCTTGATCTTCGGGAACCTTGGGGCGAATGCAAAAGGGGAGGGTTGCTTCCCTTGCCGTGTCAGGGTTACTTTCAGTGGCACTTCAGCCCCGATTTCCGCTGCTGGGGGACACTGTACATTAACATCTACTTGTGGTATCCTTGACAAATCCTTCATGAACTGTATTCGGTTCCGAGTATTTGAGTTGTGGAATGCTAGATATAGGAAAGACCTTTTGAATTTGTGCTTCACTCCAAATTGCCTGGAGTTTGGTACGCAACTCGGAGTTGGGGATTTCGAACAGCTCTGGGATACTTTCCACTCCCAACTAGGTATCGGGTTAGAAAAGGGAAGAAATAGTGTACAATTAGACCTCATCATGGAACCACGAAAGTTTGTCCCGGGTGATGCTCGGAAGGGATAGTAGTGTGTTATCAGTAAACCACACACCTTGCATTATCATTTCAAGAAGATGCATTGCGTTGAGGGAGGTGGATAGCCATCCTTTATCAGCGGCAACGTCCACAATTGCCTGTATTTTTGCTCCTTTTTCAGAAACGAGAAATACTTTAAGAATACCTGAATGATTCTCACAGCTTGATCAAGAACGGATTTTGTGTCGGTAATGTAGTCTGTAATCGGAAGTGCAATGTTGCTGAAATGTGCTTGAAGTAACAAATTTGCCTTCGTATGTGGGTCTTCCATTCGGCCTCCCATCTGGTCTACTGCCCAGGGTACCTGCCTCTCTATGAAAAATTGTAGTCTTTCAAGTGACATACCTCTTCAGCCAGTTGTGCATTGATTTTGTCTTCATTGTGCCTGACGGGAAGTTCATCATATTCTGTTACTTTACACAGGATATCCAAGAGTGTTCGTATATCACAACTTGGGCCAAGGGAGTCTCGGAACATACTATCAAAAAAAGTTAATACGGTGACACTTAATTCAAATTGAATGCCTCATTGTTGTGTAACGCAGATAGTAGAAGGACCCTATTCTGCCAAGAGTCAATGGGACTAGGTTGTTACCATCAGATTGAACACAAGAGGCGTACTCCAAATCCTGGAAACATAATTAGGTACGGGGTACACTGTTGATACACACTCTTATAGTATCATCAACACTATTCGAAAGGAATTTATTCAAACTATCGGAACTGGCATCTTCCAACCCGTAGTAAGATGGGTTTCTTATGAGTCTTCGGAAATAGTAGGTCCAAGTTAAGTAATCTACAGCATCTTGCTTTGTTGTTATCGTTCCTGCAAGAATTGAGCCTTCAAATTGTCTAATACTGAGTTGTGTACCAGCAACAATTTCAGCGTTAAAATGGTCGTGTAATACTCCAGCAAGGCTTGACTCAACTGGGAAAGGCTCATACAAAAACTTTTGATAAAAGTTCTTCTTTGATTCTTCAACAAGGATGACTACCTGGAAAAGCCTAAACAAAAGAAGATAACCAGCAAAGTACTTTTCCAAGGGTATCAAATTGAGGACGTCCAGCCCTTCCCATCATCTGGAGAACATCTGTGACGGGAAAGTCGATGTAACCTTTCGTTTTGGCGTCATAATATTCTGTTCCCTGCCGGATTTTACTTCTTTTTCCTATCTAGATACGCACGCATACCTTAATAACAACAAGGTGAGCAGGAAGGTTAACACCCCAAGCAAGTGTGGCTGTTGAGACAAGAACTTGAATTTTCACTTTGCAAAACAGATCTTCCACTAATTGTCTATCTGTGTCGCAGAGACCAGCATGATGCAACCCGATCCCAAAAGGAAGAACATGTTTCAAATTGGCATCCTGCCCAACAATTAATTAATTACAGGAAGCAACCAACACGCCTTGATCTTCGGAAGGAAAGTATCAAGCTCAGGCTGTGACATGTGAAGCCATTGTCTTGGGTTTTCATCCATGGATGCAAACGAAATCAAGTCAAGTGCTGTCAGACGAGTCTGTCTAGAAGACAGTAAAAAGTAAACGGTCTTCTTAATATAGGAACCTTCTACTGCTGACAAAAACTAGGGCAGGCTTGTTTAAAGAATGATCAACAATCGAAGCATAAGTAGGTTTATTCATTGTGGCCATTCGTGGGCAGTAGTGTTTGCCTGGATATCCCTGCTTTATGGTAAAATGGCATTGTAAAACAAGATAAAAAAAAACAGTACGTCGATGTGAACTTCAAGGGGTACTGGTCGAACAGATGGCCGGAAGTTGTAAAGTCCAGGTCCTTCAATCCCGAGCCAGTCAACCAAATCCTACAGAAGGTAAAAAAAATCTCTGTGCCACACCAACCTACTTGGGCATTGGCTATGGCTGTGGAGAGTCCAATGATACGAACAGGGTTGTCTGTTTGGGAAGAGATGTACCTCATACGGCTGACAATCTAACTGTGCTCAGAGCAGGTAAAGTACATTAGAAGAAATACATACAACTTCCAGTACCGGTCCACGTTCTTCTCCCAGAAGATGAATTTCATCAATGATCACCAATCCAACACTTTGTACGTAGCTAGCAGATATTATAAATTTATTATTCTTTATTCCTCTAGATTGACAAACCTTCTAGTTTTCCAATTCCTACTGATGCCATCCCACTTTTCAGGAGTTGTGGTGACAATATCTGCCATTTGTAGTGCCTTGATATCTTCACAACGTTTAAGATGGAAAAGGGAAGGTGGGCTGGGTACTGGGGGTGAAGTCTCCAGTCAATTCAACAAGTTTCTTCCCTAACTTCACTTCAAATTTTTCATGCCAGTCCTTCATTCTCTCCCGAACAAGGGCTTTGAGGGGGGCAATATATACGACTTTGAGGTGAGGGGTATCTCGAAAAATCTGGTGCAAGGTTAGTAAATTCCTGGGTGTTTTGGTGACTCACTTGAAGCATTGCAAGTTCTGCTGCAACAGTTTTACCACTTCCAGTGGGTGCCCCGAGTAAAACATTGTGGCCTGTGTGGTAACAAACATGAAATACCTAAACATTGTTAATGGAGGAAGAAATGAAGAAATTTAACCTGTGTCTGTATTGGATTGAAGAATGGGAAGCTGAAGAGCGACTCAAATTTATCATTATGCAACGCAGAGAGCGGAAGAGGGATCAGATTTAGTAAGTCAGTATTGGGCGGATATTGGTGAGGCAATATGAGATTTTTGAAGGAAAGAGGCAAAATAGTTTGTGCACCCAGCCACCTGTCTGAAACCATTCGAATGTAGTACTAAAGGTTGTAAGTATCATAAAAAGTTAGTTAAATGTTAAGGTGGTACCTGAGAAGGGAGAGGTTCGAAAATAGGTATAGTGAACGTAAGGGAGATAGGCTCTTTTCTTTTGTTCTTCCATTGTTGTCTGTGAGATGGGAGTGAATTTTTGAGAGTTAATAGAAATTCTACTTTTGCAGCAGAAAGTATTCCGAATGGTAGATGTGAATATTATCTGTATCCTCCACCCAGATCCACCAAGGTTCAACGGAACCATGAAATCGGTCGCTCCATTGGAATTGGGGATCAAGATCTAGAGAGGGTTAGATGGCGGTAATAACAGGGGTGCTTGACCTAAGTGAACTTTGAGAATAGTTCTTGTTATTGGCTGAATGGTTGCAGTCATATCAATATAAGGAAACATTTTGCACAGTTTCTTGATCTCCATTCCCATGTAGGGATGCCCAACTAAACTCCCAATTTCGCGGGAGTCCATCTCATAAAGTTCCTCTAGCCACAACTAGGATTTTGAGGAAAAGCAAAGCAGAAACAAAGACATGGCTCACGTTTTTTGCCTCAAGTTTACGTAAAATTTCTACTGGAAGCAAATTAAATTGGGTAAGCTCGTGACTG
>JAHLWZ010000304.1:4517-20537 GCA_020536535.1 Pelomyxa schiedti | reverse complement strand
TTATTTAATGTTGGTCTGGTTTACTTGGGAGGTATGGTCGGATTCCGTTTGCCTGACTCATGGCTCTATCATATGCCTCTTGAGCCTCCACTGGGTGATCTGCCACCCATCTAGGGCACTGGTACTTGGGGTGGGTGGGCCTCTGCTTGCACATGGGGCATGGTTCTGGGCATGACTTCCAGCCATGCCCTGTTTGGTTGCAACTCCAGCATTGGCCCAGCCGAGGCCCTCTCCCTTGGAATCTCTGTCTTGGACGTGCATATGTTGTTGTGTCCTGCAATGGTTGGGCTGGAACCTGCTGGATAATAAATGGTGGTTGATACCCGGGGTTTGTAATCACTGGGTATGAGGTAGGCAACGGCAACATTGGGCTGCTGGTGCCTCCTAGAACTGGCATTGGTGCTGCCATTTGGGGCATGCTGCTGCGTGGGTCCTGGACTTGTGCCACCTGGCTTGTTGGGGGTGTCGTCATCTGTTGGCTAAGGGATGGGGTATTGCTGGTGGTGAAGCACTGTGCATTGGTGAGAAGTATGCGCTGCTCCTCTGCCTTGGCCTTCTGCTTGTCCAATTGTTCTGCCAGCCTGTCTACTATGCCTTCTATTGCCTCCATCTTCTCTCTGATCTCGCTCTCACGCCTTTCCTGTCCTGTGGTTCGGGGTTTCTTATCCCTGCCTTCTTGTTGGGCTGGTGTCCAGCAGGCGGCACGCTTGCCCCTCTTCTCATACTCCCCATCCTGTTCCTCCTCTTCCAGCTCCCCTTGAGTGATGAATGCGTTGGCCCTGTTCCCTTGTTGTGTGTCTTCTCCAGCAATCCTAATGGCCTCTTCCTCGTTAGTGGCCTTTGCTGCCAGGTCTACCACCAATGATGCCCCACCTGCCCGAGTGACTGCAGCTTGCAGAGCCCTCGACAGTCCCTCCTTTATCCTCCTGGTCAGTGAATGCTCTGATATGTCTGGCTTCAGCCAACGCCATTTCATCTCCATCGTGCGAATGTAGTCAGATGCAGGCTCACCCGAATACTGGTGCCTCTTGGATAGCTTCTGCTTGTACTTCTCCCTCTTTGCATCATCAACATAAGTCTCCCTGAAGTTGTAAATCATGTCAGCACACCCCAGGTCAGCAGGTAGTCCTTGCATCCAACTATTGGCCGGTCCGTCCATCGCCAGACGGAATTCACTCACCGCCTCTGCATCACTCAGCTGTCTACTGCGAATATTATTCTCAAATTCGGCAATCCATTTCAACACCCTGCCGGTCGACATGTGAGTTGGGTCGATGGTGTCCAAAATACGTCTACGGATACTAGACTGACCGTGCGCCAGAGTGAAGGTCCTGTTTGTTAACACATCGTGTCTGTGTCTGTTGGGAAGAGCTGCGTTGCAACGTTTCCTAGGGGCACTTGTTGACTCCCCGTACCAGGTGCGATCCCGTTACGGCTTGGCATAGGTGTTGGTGTTGGTTCGCCTCGTCTGATGGCGCTTGCACTAAGTCTTGCACCCGCTTGTTCCTTTCTCTTCTGTGGTGTTTTATTTGCCCCTGTGTTAGTGGTTTTCTGTGTGTTCTTTTGCTCAGTCTGTGTTAGCTGTTGTGTTTTCCCTGTTTTTGGTGTTTTTGGTGTTGCCTTCCCTTTGGGTGTGTCTTTGGCTGCTGCAGGCCCTTTTGTGGCCTGTGTGAGCGCTTTTTGTGTCTCCACACTCGCTTTTGTATCTTCGTGTGTTTCCACTCCCTTATCTCCCTCTTCCTCAGAGGAGGTGCTCTCCCCATCATCAGACTCCTCGTTGACTTTACGCTTGGTATTATCGCTCTTAGCGATTCTTCCGCCCTTGTTGTTAGGCATGGGGATCGTACTGTACCTCCACCACGTGTTATCTAGCTTAAAACGTGCGATAGTGGACTTAAGGGGGTTCTATTTTCTTCGTAAACTACTTTATTCAAAGGGTCCTAAGGCTTGGGTGATGGTGACGTCATATCTATTGTGGCCTAACAGAAGAAGAAGGATCCCCCCTGAGTGTCCCTTTAGCTCCCTTAAGAGATATCACAGCTGGCTTTTTTAATTCTCTTTTTTTTGTTCCCTTAGGTGTGGGTGTGAGGTGTGGGTAATGGCAGAGCACTGCAGACAAAAAGAGTGCCAGTCAGAGCGAGCATGCTGGGTGTGTGGGTACTGGCACACACGAGGATGTAGGAGTGAGGAAGCAGTAGGGAGGCCAAGTCCAGCCACAGTATGCCACAGCATCCACACCTGCAAAATGGAGTTAGCAGGGTTGGAAAAAAGAACAACAAGGTACCTTGATATTGCTGTGTTATTGTTCCGCTGTGGCTCCATCATTCCGGTTAAGGACATACCAAATCCCAAGTCCCTGAGGAACAATTCCGGAACGGTTTGGAATCAGTGCAGTGCATCATCGTTCTGGGGTCTGGCCGGCGTGTTAGCGTGACCAAGGAAGCATATGGTGGGGTACAAACCGAATTCCAAGTCAGTGCAGACTGAGGCCTGCCTGCACACATACTCAAAATTGAGGAGCTCAACTTTGGGTGTCTTCTAAGGTGCAACACGTTCTGAATATATGGCTGTTAGGAACCACCTCACTCAACACCTGACTTGGCGATTTTTCTTCACCACAATTTGGGGCCTAAAACCCAGACTTCTCCAATCATTAGTGAGTTTACCGTAAAAAGCGTACAAAATGGGTTCTAATCGGTTTCTAATTGTTTCTGATGATTTCTAATCAATGCCCACCCCCCATACTCGCCTTGTTCTTGCCGAAACAACCGGCAGTGTTGTCCTCACCTCTATGGTTCTGGACGGTAGGTCGGGAACGTTCACCTTGGTTGGGAGCCTGATCTGTTAGCTGAACCACGGGTTTTTTTTTCCTCTTTGAGGAGTGGGCTCTGGCTGAGCACCGAACTGCGCAACCTGACGTGGCCTGTTATGACCGCAGACACATGTAGAGTCGTTTGCCCTCAAAACCGGCGGCACCGGATTTGCGACAGTCGAAGAAGGGAAAAAAAGGGGGTTTTTTCGCCGATGGGGGGCCCTTGGAACAGGTACATTGTACCAGCTAAAAGGATATCCATTCCCCACTTTAGGCAAAATTGGGCTCCGGACTCAACAGGAAAAAACAGGACTTCCCAGAAAAACTTACAAAACGGGAAGGTCGGTGTGTGTTTTTTTTTCTTCTTTGCCCGATAGGTACCTCTTTCACCACCTTCCTGCGGGTAGTGACGTGGGCCGTTGTGGCGACAAGAGAATGTACAGTCGTGTGCCCCCTAGACCGGTGTTCCCGGATATGCAACACTAGAAGAAGAAAAAAAAATGTTTTTTTTCCCTTAAACACCCATCAATGCTTCCCCTACACTCACACTTCAGAGCCTGGGAAACAACACTCGTGCAGGTGATCGTCGCCTGCACAAGGGGAAGGCTCGTGCCGCTTCAGGAGCCACTGATCCCTCTGATGGCCACACCGAACAGATCTAGCCTGAGGCTCAGTTCCGGACTTAGACTTTTAGGTTAAGAGCTTTCTATTGGTAAGTCTATTGGATAGATGTCTTTCCGGACACTTCTTCGAGTTTTTTTGCCCCCACTGGACCAAAAACGGATTACCGGGGGTGTCCGGTTTACTCCCCCCAGGCTGTGATTTTGGGGGGTGATTCGCTTTGAAAATGCAAACCGGTTTACCTTTTGCTTTGCGCAGTGAATGTAAAGATTTCCTTGAAATATCACTGTGAAAGAAATTTCATTGAAAACTATAAACAGGGGATTGGAGGGTTGTTGTATGAATGCAATCTTATCTACACTGGGGTTTTAGATTGCAACTGCAATGGCGATTGCGGTTGCGGCTGTGGCTGCGGTTGTGGTTGCGATTGCAGTTGCAATGACTGAAGTGATGATGGAGAAGGTGGGGATCGTTGTGGTTCATTTGTTTCATACTGTTTGCTGAAATTGGGCCTCTTACTGGCAGAGTCCATTGAACTGTCTCGCTGCTGCTGACGTTTGTGTCTTACATCTGCAGCTTCTTTCTCCCGGAGTTTGCAAATCCTAACATAGGAGTTCTGGTCCCCAGAATGCAAGTCACGTTCCCTGGTGAGAATTGTAAATCACAGTTGTGTAAAACAGCTTCTTACTCTATGTGAGCATTAGTGAGCATTATCATAATGTCTACATCCACATCCAAATGCTGCTGGTCAAAAGGATAGGGCACAAGCAAGATACGCCATAGTACAGTCATCCTACCAAAAAAGCATTCCACACAAACTCTGTGTGAAAGTAAGAAAACTGACAACAGGTTGACAGACCTTTTCTTGCGGAGATCGTCAAGGTCTTTCTGGCTATAATGGCTTGAGTGGCTGGAGGGCTGAGGCAGTACAACTTTATGCACACTGAGATGGATTAAAACAGGAAAAAAAAAGTAAGTGACAGTGATACTTTGGTAGACGGCCCCAATATATATCCACTATCAAGAAGAACTGCCCAGGTAGCATGCTCTGGGAAAGAAGTATCATCTGGCTTTCTCTTCAGTAAAGGAGGATACAGAGAACTCCACAGCTCATCAAAATCGGTCTTATCACTTGTGGCACCTGCACAGGCTTTTCCAATGGCCACACAGTAATGTGGTGCCATAGCTGAGACCACATGTTTTTTTACAGCATGAAAGCCATGATGTTTATCATAGGCTTTCACCTGGTGGATGAATGCATCGCTGGTGGGGGTCTTCAGTGCATATGGCTTATTTATTATTATAGGTGTGTGGTCAGCAATTACTGCAATAAAACCGAACTTGTCTTCAGTGACTGGCTTGGGGATGTGGTTGAAAGGTCTCTTCATCCAGTAGTCATGTAACTCTCTGTAAATGACAGGCCGAACCCTCTCAATGGCCCTTAGTGCGGCACTGTTTGCAGTCCCCTTTTCAGCTTTTGGTAATTTCCAGAGAGGAGCAAATCGAGACACAGCACACCCAGTACTTAGAATTGCCAAGTAAAAGAGAACAGCATCTTCTGCACTCATCTTTGGGCGTGCACCTTTTCTACTGGGATCTTCCAGAATTGGTACAATCTGTGCCAAGAAGTTGTCAAGCCACTCAACAGTAAAGTGAAAGACTCTAAGGACCTCCTGCCATACGGTATTAATAAAAGAAACAGGAAAAAAAAACTCACTTCAGGATTTTTCCGCATCTGAGACCAAGTGGTCCCACTGTCAGTAGCCTCCTCATCAGCAGAAGACAGTTCAGCAGCCTCAGCTTCATCCAGTCGCGATGTTGTTTTTTGTTGTCTATGTAGAATGTATAAGTAAAAGAAGGAAAGAAAAACCAAGAGAGTAGGTGTTAACTGCTTTTCCAAAAAAGTTAGAACAGCAGATGGGCTCTCTAAGGCATCATCATTGCTATCCACTAAAGGGCCTGGTTTCGCAGTTAATACACTGCAGTGAGGGGAAATGCATACTATCTTGATTGTCATCCTGGTCATGTGCAGAAGAAACTGGGAGTGATGAGTCATCTGCCAGCGGGTGCTGGAGACCTGCTACTGATGGTACTGGAGGTGATGTTGGTAATGGTAATGGGCTTGGAGTGGCATCCAAAGGTAACTGAGGAGCTGGTGGTCTGGATGCCACTCCCTGCAGCGCTGAGGAGTCCTGAGCCAGGCTCGATTGCGAAGTTGATGTTGTGATTGAAGTTGAGTTTATATCTTCACCCCCTTGGCCTCTTGTACCCCTTCCCCTTCCCCTTCCTCTACCCTTCCCCTTCCCCCTCCCTGTGCCTGTCCCCCCACCCTTTAATGTTGACTTTCTCCTTCCCCTCGCTCGAGTGCTGCTCTGTGTGTTGGGTTGCTGCTGTTGTTGTTGTTGTTGCTGCTGCTGCTGCTGTTGTTGTTGTTGTTGCTGCTGCTGCAATAACAGTTCGTTTCTTATGGATAGTTCCTGGATCCTCTGCTGCTGCAGGGCCTGCTGGAGTGTTAAAAAGTCAAACAGAATCGGGACCATATATACAATTTATTAATTTGTGTGTATAAATCCCCTGGCTGTTGGATGTAAGACATTCCCATTGATGGGTACATTTGTTGTGGAGGAGGTAACATTGGTGGTGGTGGTACAGCTGTTGTGTACTGCTGCTGTGAAGGTATTGCTGCAGCTGTTGTGTACTGCTGCTGTGAAGGTATCGCAACAGCGGAAACTGGCAGGGAGCCTTGTTGAGTCTGTGACATCAATGAAGGCGGGGCTGCAGCAGTAAACATAAGATCACAAGAAGCATCGGGTTGGAAGCTACTAGTATTTGCAAATGCATCCTAAAAGTTGACATCACCATTTGTGTGAGACGCAAACGAGGTAGCATTACCATTTGTCTTTGACACACAAAAGTGTTGATAGTATGGTGTGAAGTTGTGCTTTTTTTGTTTGTTGAACTGCCGATAGCCGTATATAAAGGGACAAGTACGGTTTTATTTAAATAAGCTTCGTGGTTGAATGCACTCACAACCTTCGTGGTTATTTCGTTGCCGATTAAACACCATTCACAGGCTTTTCACCGCAGCCACATTTGTACCACTTTCCGATCACTTCCGCTCCCCACCAAACCGAAATCGCCCAATCAAAAGTTTTTTTTGTTCTTTGAAAAAAGCCATAAAAAAAAACCTTGTGCACAAAGTTGCGCAACTGAGGCCCTCTTGGTCCTGGTTGGGTCTCTCAGGGAGCAGCAAACGGAAAATATACAGTCTGGCTCAAGTGTCAAAGAGACGGCAAACAGCCCCTTTTGAGAACTTCCTCCCAGTCTGTGAAGTCATACAAAGCCTTTATGTTCGCACCACATGTTGTGGTGGTGAGGTCCGGTAGTAATTGCCACAAAGTGAGTGACGAAGAGTGGTCTCACTGAGTTTCATCGATAAAAGCCACAAAGTATTAGTGTGCCAAGGTAGATTGGGTTGGGATAGTGACCACCACACTGTGAGGTGTGCTGGGGTGTTGATGCAACAGATTCGCGGTAGTTTTCCCAGAAATCCATCAGTGATTAGAACCGTACTTAGAACTACAGCGACGCGAAGTCACCTCGCCACAATTAGCCACAAAGTAATTGCCACATGCAGCATAAGGCCTAGTTTTTTTTTGTATTGTTGCTGTGGTTGGAAAATCGTTTGTCTTATAAAGGCCAAACAAAAAAAAAAAATGAAAGAAAAAAATAAACCCTTCTTCAAAACACATACCGACTGTTTAACCACACGTTTTTAACATAAATTTGCATTCTCCCCCCCTGTATTCCGGTTTTGGGGGGGGGGTATTGTGAATTCCCCCCCCCTAAACCAGACACCCCCCAGTGATTCGTTTTTGGTCCACTGGGCAATTGGTATAGGGAATGAAAATGACAAACTCTTTGTTACATCAACGGGGCAGAAAAGGTCCTGGTTCTGTTACCTGTGAAGGGAATATTCTGAAATGTCTGTACCATGCACTCTACCGTTTCGTGGTCTTTCCAGCCTCTGAGGAGCATCACATGGCAAGACCCGAAGACCCAAAAAATAAAAAGTGAGTCCAGGTTTTGATGGCAAAAAAAGGGCGGCCGTTTTTACAGGAATTTATGTTTAGAGCATTAACCACAGCAGTATACTCATAATAAGCCATGCTGAGCCGCGTAGACTGACCCCAGCATCTGGTTCAGCCACTCCAACAGCAAGTTCGAGGGAGCCTTCAGCTGAACCAGGCTCTCCATCACGAAGAATCTTGAACTTCCGCCCAAAGGAAACAGTCTCCTTCTTGAATCCCCAGTTGATTGTGCATGTGGCCTCGAGCTGGACAACTTCCCCGTTGGGGTCTGAGAAGATGCTGGGATCAAGGTACGCACTGTTCCGTTCTGTGAGAAAAAAAAGCGGAAAAAAAGGAGGAAGAAGGAAAGTTTACCTGAACTTGTTCTTCAGAGGGGTCACAATGAGTGATTTCGTGTCGAAAATGTCGAGGCTCTCCATGTCAAGGTACGAATCCAACAGGTTTCCAGACCAGTCATAGACGTACATGTCGGTGACGCAATCGCAGTCTTCACCAGGAGTTCCACCGATTGTGGTGATGTTCTCCTCGATCTTGATTGCTTTTCATGGTTGTTAATTGCTTGCAAAAAATCGGTTTTGTTTTTTAAAAAAAACAAAAAAGGGAGAGAAAGGGCGACACATACTTGATCCTGCTTGGAAGGTTGCGTCGACTTCATCATCGTCGTTGTATGTTCTCATTGTGAGCCATGCGTCAGCCTCGTGGGTTTGTATCTTGCAGTCGGGAATGCCGATGGTGAACGTTGCATCGAAGTAGGGGAAGTCGGCGAGAGTATCTGCGTCGCAAGTGGGATCGTCATCAACGCAACCGACATAGAACCGAACGGTGAAATCGCCATACACGAGGCAGTCTCCTTTGGGATACATCGTCACAGTGGCAAGCACGGTGGAAATTTGGTGGAGCACGGGGTCGACATCCCTCGTGAGAACAACAGCGTCGTTAACGTAGGTCGTGGGGAAAGACACCGGCACTGGATTGATGCTTTTGACGTAATAGGGAGCATAGGTCTGGACCTTGATGTCGCAGTAATCCGTATCGTACATCACACCGGCATCGCCACTGACCACTGCCGAGTAATCTCCCGGGTTATAGATGTAAATGGTTACATTGTAGCTCGCACTGGTGGGAAGCAGCATCACCTGTGTTCAAGTCAACAAGCGTTAAAAATAACAGTCATCTAGAGAGAGAGAGAGAGAGGAAGAAGGAGACACAAAACACACATCGTTGAAGACGCCATTGACCACGACTGTTTCGATTGTCCCATCGAGGCTGGTCCCGGTGTACAGTTCTTCGGTGTCCTCCTGCACGACGGTGGTGATCTGGTAACCACTCATGGTGTCGGATGAGCTGGCACAGTGCGTGTTGTACTCGTCAGCGTCGAAGTCCTTGGTGACTGTCCTGACGCATCCGTTTGTTCCGCTGGTTGTCAGAGTCCACCCGTTGTGGTTGGATGACCAGTAGTTGCACAGGTCGTTCTCGAAGGCCTCGGTGAACTGGAGCGAGTCCAGCCCGTACTCCCCGACCGTGACGGTGATGAGGCTGTCGTGCGGGTACACCGTCATGTATCGGTTGTTGTTCACGATGTTCCAGGACATGTAGTCGTCGTATGTGCAGTCGGGCATGTCTGCGCAGGAAACGGCCACAACGAGAAGGGCCAGTGAGAGGAGTTGACACTTCATTTGGTTGCTGTTTGCTGCTTTGCTTGTTGTTATATTTTTATTTTTATTAGTTAAAAAAATTCTGCAAATAAAACGGGCTGTTTCCCAACTTGACCAAGTTTTTCTCAGCGACATGAGCAACTCTGTTTTCCAGCCAGAACTTTTTTTGGAAACGCCAGCAAAGTGGCGAAATATCCGGAGGTTCCCTTGATAACTGTTTTCAGGCTCTCCTTCTGGCTCTCTCATTACCTCCATCCTGGATTTTTGCAACACACGCAAAAGTTGAGGGCATTCTCCCTCATGTTCCACTGTGTGGATCTGTACCCTTTAACAGGCTGTAGAACCCCTCTGTTTCGTTCGGTTGGAATTTGCCCAGAAGTAGAAGTTGTGATTGTTCTACAAATAAGATAGATTTTTTTTACTCTTACTGCCACTACTGAGTGGCCCACGTCTACAAATACTCATTGAGTTCCACATCGTCAGAGAATGTCTGCGTCATTTGTTTGGCTTGCCACCAGCGGTAAATCACGTATGTGGCGCCAATACCAGAAGCTGCACAACCAAGAGCACCAAACGCAATCACGACCGCTGCCCACGCTGGTGTGCTGTGACCGTCCGATGACGACGATATCGACACTGACTCGGGAATCTCGGACTGCTGATCAGATGATGATGCGGATGACAACAAGGAGGAGGACGCCAAGGATGAGCCGGATGACAACATCTGAGAATGGGTGGATAAATAGAGTGAGGAGGAATGTGAGGAGCTCAGCGATTCTGGCAGGGATGATGACACTGGGGGTGATAGGGAGGGGGACTCAGGGGTGGATATGGAGGTGGGTGTAGATGTGGAATGAGATCGGGATTGGGACTGGGACTGGGATTGGGATTGGGATTGAGACCGGGATTGTGAGTCGGAATTTGATTGGAGAGTGGTGGAGGTGGAAGTGGATGTCGAGTGTTGTGGTGATGTTGAAGTTCTTGATTCAGAGCCTGAATCCGGGGTTGATGTGGAATGAGAATGGGAACTGGACAGGGAGTGTGACGCCGAAGACACCGGATATGACGAGAGGGATTCCAATTGAGTCGACTCGGACGAAGACTCTGAAGTCGACGATGAGCGCGAGGAGGAACCGGAGGAAGACGCGGAGCTGGAATCAGAGTGGGAACTGGAGATGGACTCGGAACTGGAAGCGGAACTGGAAACGGAAGAGGAGAGCGACACGGAGCTCGATTGTGATGAAGACTCGGAGCTCGATTCCGAGGAAGAGGATATCGAGGAGGAATACGAGTGAGAGGAAGCAGAATACGAGCGGGTCGACTCCACGGTGAGGGTGAACGATCCTGTCTCCGTTCCTCGGCCAGTGACAAAGATGAAGTAACTTGTTCCAGGCACAGAATCCCACACGACGGTGGACTTATCGTAGCAGTAACCGCTGTCTTGGTTGGAGGCAAGACATGATCCAATGGCACCGTGGTCACAACCAGTGAACAGGTAAATCTCTGTGTCAAAGTCCGCGAACGAGCATGTGCTTGCCTCGATTGATGCAGACTCAGTGCCGACAAATACAAACAAGACTCCTATGTTGCAGGTCAACAGCATATTTGTGCATTAATGGGAATAAACCTTGCTTGTCTGTGGCGTTCGGGAAGCATGAAATTGAGGAAAGTTCTTTTCCGACGGTTGACAGTTTTGTTGATGATCCAGACAAAACGGTCTGAGCCGTGCTGCAGTCAATGGTTTGCACTGCATAAAAAAATGGATTTTTGAGCAGTACTTCAGGAAATGAAGAGAAGGATACGGTGTCCAGTGAATTCCAACCTTCCTGTCTTCGTGCCAGAGCCTGCAACAAAGAAGTAATACATCTTGTTGTACTCGACGGTCATAACGTATGTGGAAGCAGTTGCCCCATACAGGCACGGTGCATTGTCGTTGTTTCCAAGGCACTTGGCTGAAGTATTGTGGTTGCAGTCTGTGAACGCATAGATCGCAGTGTCAAACGTGGTGTTCGGGTTGCACGTGGTAACCGTGAGCTTACCGTTGCCCTTAGTGGCATTGTACTTAAAAATCGCTCCTAAGGAGTGGAGATTACAATCAGTAACCAGAACCGTGGGGAATCCCCAAAGAGCACACCTTTCTTGCTGATGCCAAAGCAGCTTATGTTTGTGTAGCCATAGTAAGTCGTGTACGCTTGCACGCTCGATAGGTCCCAGTTAATTGCGTCACTGCAGTGAATATGCGGAGCACACGGGTAGTCCAAAACAGCAATTGGTACGAAGGTCTTCATGGCTGAGTACATTGAAGTCACAGCACATGTATGCTTATCTATGATGGAAAGGCCAGAGCCAGACCCATAAAGGGTTCCAGTGCAAGGGTCAAAGTCAATGGCCAGGGCTTGGCTACTAGTGCAGACAGTCTGTAATGTTGCCAGCCCAACGTCAATCTTCTCCAAGGCATAGGAGCCAGTAAATGCGTACAGAGAGTCAAAGTCTTCATCATAAGCAAGAGCGTGTAAATTTAATGTGCCAAGTGACATCACAAATGAAGCACGGCCTGTGTCCAAATCCAGAGTGTAAATGTTGGTTGTGGTGGAAATGGAACTTTTTGCCATAAGGTACATCAGCTGTCGCTGCGCTGACCATGCTACACCAAGAACTTCCACACCGAAGATGTCGAGGTTACCAATGATCTTGAACGAACAGTCAGTTAGGCCAACTGTGCTCACTTCACCTGTCTTTTCTGCAACTTTGTATAGCACATTTGACCACTTCGATCCGTGTGCCACATCTCCAGGGAATTGTGAGCCTGAGATTTGCACGTCATAGATTGGGTATGAAGTGCTGCAGAGGGGTTTCCAGACAGGTTCCAGGGGGAAACCCTCAATTATATTCAAGGTATCATCTCCCCCATTGAGGCTGTAACCAACTAGGGGAGACGATTACAGGACGAGCAAAAAGGAAAATAATGTGAAAAGGAGTGCACACCAATTGAAGAGTCGTAGACGCGCAGCTGGAATGTTCCGTCTATGTCATTTGTAGTGGATACAAGAATGAAGTATTTGGTCCCAGAAGAGGCAGTCCAGCGAACAAATGCATGATTATCACAGTTCTGAGACGCCTCACCAACAAGAATTGCTGAAGATCCACAATTTTTGAAGACAGTGACCTTGGATTTCAGGGAGCTAGAACTATCAGAACTGCCACATGTTGAAGCAGTTATGGTGGCAGAGTAGGAAGAAGTGTAGTTGAATAACCTCCCTATACAGGTAACAGTGCTTGAGTCAGGAGTAAAAAGAGTATTTTTGGCACAAACCTTTAATTGCTTCGCCGGTGGGTGTGAAATGCAAGAAATACCAAGGGGCACTTGTGATATTCCAATTTTCAGTGAATGGAAGGCTACTGATTGTTCGTCCTCCACTGCACTGAGATTGGGAGATGGCTACGAATAAGTGAATGCAGTGAATGAATGTGAGTATCATAGTTACTGTTGATGCTAAATGTGAAGGTTTCCGTAAAGTAGCCTGAAAGCATAAGGTATGATGTGATTCCGCCACGTAAAGGCAACGCCAAGAAGCCATTGGAAACCGTTGTCCCAGGCACGCAATACCCAACGTAACCGTTGGAACAGCCCTGCCAAATCGTGAACCGTGTCTGATTGACGATATAGATTGTATCTGCACTTGGTGTGATGGAGTATAAAACCCCTTTGTATAAGTGAGTCAGGCTTTACAGAAATTAACGAATTAATCTCACCAGTGCTTGGAATACCATCCTGACAGGGGACCATATAACTTATGGAAGGAAGAGAAACCGACACTGTAGCTGGGGCAGTGAGAGATACTGCCGCAGAGCAATTCACTGGGGAATATACTATAAATACAAATGAGAAATCTTCTCCTCAATGTAGAAGACACACGCGAAACAGTCAGGTTGTAGTTTCCAGCTTGTGATTTTGAACTTCCAACCCAGATGTAATATGTGACACCTGACTTACCCTGCCAGGTGGAGGAAGGAAAGTTATAATCGCTGCAAAATCCTGCAGAAAGTCCCGTGATGCACTTGTCCATCGCGCCGTTATCATGGCATCCCGTGAAAACTTTGATGTAGGCGGAGAAGTCCTTACCACCACAGAGGTCTGCTCGAAATACACTAGTACCAGATGGGGTGAAAGAGTACAATACACCTTGATGTGGGAAAAAGCTATTAGATCAAACGACAACTTATTCATATTGAGACAGGTGAACCTCTGGAGAAAGTATTTTGAAGATTCCAGTCACAATTCACAGTGGAGTATGGAGCTCCAACAGTGGTGCCCAGATGGTTAAATGGTAAAGATGATATTTTTTTAGCTGCAGAGCAGTTCATCTGAATGGCTGTGGTAGTTGGGGAGAGCTCTAAGTTGGGTATAATTCGAAGCAAAGTACAAACCAGTTACTGTGACAGAATAGTTAAAGGAACTCGTGTCCATATTGATAGGAACCATAAAGTAATCTCCTGCATCAAGTGAAGTCGAAATAGAAGTACTTGCTGAGTAATAGCAGCCAGTGGCAAATCCATTCGAATCACATAGCGTCACTAATCCCACATAGAAGTTGCCAGGATGCCAACCATTAAGGCTAGTTGTGACCATCAGAAGAGTCGGTTTGCTTAGATGGAACTTCACGAGGTCCACTAAAAACAAATTTAAAAAGATGTAATGCAGAATTGGGGTTATACATCCAGCTGGAGAACTTAACCCAAAGCAACCGACGTTCATCACAGCATTACTATCTGATCCAGAAATCATGCCAAGTGATATGTTTTTGGAACCCCCTTCCAATATCTGCATCTGTTTGGGTACTTCACATACAAGGTCGCGGGCTTTAATGGTGTTAATGTAGTTCAATGAAGAAGGGGGTAATTTACCACTAAGCCTGAATGTAAAAGTGGGATTGTAAAAATGTTCGCCAGAGGCAACAAATACATAATCTTTGCCCGCTTTAGCGGTTACCATAAATGAGGAGCAAGGTCTGCTACTCCAGTCACCATTATATTTGGCATCTGAACTTGTTGTTGACGATAATGTTGTGGAGCATGTGAGTGATGAGGAGGGCTCGTAAAAAAAAAGAGAGGTGTCAATATTTGTGGATGATGAACAAGTGTCGGCGAAAATATTTAGTGAGGTTGCTGTAAAAGTATTATGCCATAGAAATGTTGCACCTTGGGTTGGTAAGAACAGGAAAGCAGAAAGAAAAGAAAACGGTGGGACAACCTCTCACAGCATATGCCTTTGCCATTGAATTTGTGTAGCCAAACTTTGTTGTGTTTACTTCATATGTGAATGGAAGAGAGGTGATATTGATTGTGTCGCAATACATTGGTGCAGCTAGGAAGAAATAATGTTAGAAAGTACAAACAACCCCAACCCTACGAACCTGTGAATGTCACGTTTACTTTCCCCACTTTAACCGCTGTAGTACTCTTGCCAACAACCAAGAACCAGTAATGAGTGGTTTCACTTGTGACCTGAAACTGAACAGCAGTGCCCCAATTGCTGTCATCCATCATCCCCGTACCACCGTAACAAGTGATTGTAGAATATAGGCACGTGGGAGAGCTCTCACTACAAGTAGCACTGGTAGTGGTCCAACCATAGATATTTGAGTTGAAGGAGGAATCACAGGCGGAAAATGTCGCTACAGAGTCGATGTCAGACGCCTTTGGGGTCCACGAAAATAGAAGGCCTAAGCAAGTGTTTAGAAGAGAGAATGTACTGGAAAAAGCTTGACACCTTGGCCATAGGGCCCAGAACAAGGTGGAAATACTGTAGGAGTTGTAGAAGAATCTCCGTGATAGCTGAACTCGTTGGATGTGATAGCGACAGCGGCTTCACAGTGCAGAGGGTTGTCTTTTCGCCAAGTTACCAGTTAGATCGATCAGCGAATGATGAGAACGTTAGGTGAACCTGTGACGGTGAAGTTGAAGGGGTCTGGGTAGTAGGTTGGGTCCACGTATACTGCAATGTAGTATGTCTGCCCCACCGTTGCAGTCCACGCTTCGGTCCATTGTGAGCCACATATCGGCCCCCACTCTGAGACTTTGGTGCCTGATGGGCAACCATCTTGAACTGCAATCTGGGAACCCACTGCACTGGAACAAGTGTGGGCGATTATATACGCCGCCTTCGTAGCCGTGTACTTGAATATCTGGTCTGAGCGATGAAGTCAATGGCAATAGAACAATTTCCCGAGATTGCACTTACATGGGCCTGTGCCAATTGAATTAAACTGTTGATTTGGACCGTTACAGGTGCCGTGAAATGTGTATGGCAGTGTTGTGATTGTTGTGACGGTACAAGTAGCAGCATGCACTCCTGTTGTTGTGAGGTCAAAGCACTGCGGAAGAAGAAGAAGTGCAGGGAAGAAAACCAGTGAGACATAAGCTGGACAATGAGAGTAAGGCCAAAACTAGGAGGAGCCCACAGTGAGTGCTTGGCATTCGTGGCGTATGATAGAAGTCGGTTTTTTTTTTTTTTGACTGAGACCGAGATTGCGTGGAGAAGTGATTGGCACCCTGTCAACGTGCAAACCAGAATCTCGAGTTGTTCTCAGAAGATCAGGAAACTTTTGCACCCGTAGGTACAAAACAAGAAGTGCAAATCAGTGAGGTTTCAGAAAACACACCCATCTGCCAGATCGGAGTCTCCTGCCCCTCTTTCAAAAGAGCTAAGCGGACCGAGTCGCTATACTATTGATTTGTCACCACAGCCAGAATGCAGTGTTCCAGTACTGGAACCCAACGGAACTGTACTCCCTTTTTCCTGTTTGGGAAGAGGACCAAACAAGAGCAAACAAAAACTCAA